>JAXIVJ010004801.1:0-79557 GCA_036785665.1 Chirona hameri
AAAAGATAAAGAAATACCGAGAAAAATCAAAATTAAACATAAGATATTTCTTGTATATCGACGAAACTGCTATTCAAGATGGGGAAATCAGATGAGAATAAACTTGTATTTTGGTATGCTAGGCTGTACCTGAGTTCAGCCCGCTCAACTGATTTTGAGAAACTACGCCCCTGGAAGGCAATCATAGGTATCACAAATCATTTCATTTTTCCATACACAAAGAACTGCTCCATGAAATTCCAAGTTGAAGATCACAAACCTGTAGCAGCGGTCCCAAGGCGTTATCAGGCTACCACTCACATTTGGGCGCGAGTACCAGCGAAGACTGTTTGCCAGCAGGCTCATCCGCAGACTGCTGGCTCGCCAGCTCCTCCGAGTCTTCCGAGTTGCCGCCGCGCATCACATCCTCCTGCAGGTTGTCATCGGCCGGCGCCTGCTCTCCTCCGTCTGCTGGCGGGCAGCAGTCGCCGAAGCAACGACAACAGGTCTCCCTCACCAGGTCGAACCGACAACTGGTCTCACAAAATCCCCGACCGAACGAGTGACACGTTACCTGGGCTGGCTTGGCGCCGCTGGCTGGCGACGCCAGTATAGCCAAAGCAGCCAGCACGGTAGCTAGAAGAGCAGCTAACAGGGCAGCCAGCGCTGTCCCTGGGGCATGATGGTGCAGCAGACGTGGACGGCGCCCAACTGAGCCACCAGCGGCTGCTGCGGCGGCGACGCGGCGGCGGCGGCGGCGGCGGTGCGGCGACGGTCGCGACGGAGACGCTGTGAGGCAGGGAGACGGAGACGCTGTGAGGCAGGGAGACGGAGACGCTATCTGAGTGAGACGCCCACACACCTACCGGGCGCCGGTCACGGGGAGCGGGGAGCTACCTCCTCAGCCGAGGTTGCTGACGTCTCCGGAGTCAGAGAGCCCCAGTGCTCCGGAGATGCTGACTTCCGCTGACGCGGCGCTGTCCTCATGTCCGGCCGCCGAGCCCGACGGTAAACTTATGGCGCACCTGTTGTGTTGCAGCGTCTGCGAGGTGTCGCAGTAGGCGGGAAAAAGAGCTGTCCTCCGCTATGACAGCATTGTTCTAATTGGATTGCAATCGTCTTGTCGAAGGTGTTGTTATGCTAGAGAGATTTATAGGGCTGTTGGAAAAGAAGGTATGCCAATTTTGTATGACTGTTTTACATGTTTTTTTAATTCTTCTAGCTACTTCCATTCTCCGCCGTAACTTATAGAAAAGCATACACATTTGTTGTCCTTCTGGTTAGAGCCCTTCATAGGACACTTTGTAAGCCCCCATCCCGTTCCAGCACATTCAGCCAGACCCAAACCCGTTCCAATCCGAATTCATAATTTGATGGGGCTCCCATTCCCACCCGTGTCAGCATATTTCACTTTGTATGGTGATGATTAATTATATGATATGTCCCAAACCCGTTCCTATCCGTTACATTTCCCAAAAATGCCCAATTCCCACCCATTCCCACCCATTTCCATCCCGTTTTCATTCCCATATGGGATTCCCATTCCATGAAGGGCTCTACATCTAGTCGTGGGGTGAGTCGAAGTGCAGGCCGTGACATTCGAGTTATAGCTTTCTGTTTAACGAAATGGGTAACGGGTAGCTTGGACTTGATGGTGTAGTTCTCCGCAATCGTGCACGTTTATTCGGCTATTTTTGTACGCCGCCACCCTTGAAAAGCTGACTAGGACTGTCCTCACTTTCTAACCGAATGACGCACAATAACCTCCGGTAATGAACACAAACAGAATCTTACCACAAAATGAAATTACTCAACATAACGTTACGGACCGAGCCGCTCATTTGCCCGCTCCCGGGCGTCTGGAAGCGTAAGGCCGCCATAGGGAAAACGGGTTAAATTCGTAATATAATAATGCTTACAATTCAGGAAATGTGAAAAACGTACCCCCATGCCAGATAATACAATTGTTCAGGCATAAGCCAACCAATTCCGGTACTTTGTAACTGTTGCGGTTGGTCCGCCTTTTTGTGTTATTACGAGCGAGCGCAAAGCGCTCGCTCGTCCTTCCGTGGTATATCGGAAAAATCTGAACATGAGCAGCCCGGCCCGGCCCGGCCTGTGGCGACGCTTCTGAGAAGCTTATATCTCAGCAACCATAAATCCGATTGACAAGCGGACTTCTTTGCTGAGTATCCCCATCCAACCTACCCTGTTTGTGACCAGTGCAGACTCACACGGATGACTATCACTGCGCGTGGCGCGTGCCGCGTGAGGGATGTTGAAAAGTGTTTTCTCGCAAAAACTCTGCAACGGCTGGGCCGATTGTGTGCAAATTTGGTGTGTGGTTAAGGACTTCTCAACCGCCGTCTTCCCACAAGTCAGGAGTGGGGTGCCTCTGCACGTGCGCACGTGCACACCCCTATTCTATATCTCAGGGATGGCTGAGACGATTGTGTTCGAATTTGGTGTGTGGTTAGGGACCCTTCAGCCAGCGCCTTCCCACAAGTCAAGGGTGGGGTGCCTCTGCACGTTCGCACGTGCACACCCCTATTCCATATATCAGGAACGGCTGAGCCGATTGTGTTCAAATTTAGTGTGCTGTTAGGGACCTCTCACCCGCCACTTTCCCACAAGTTTCCCACAATAGAGTGCCTCTGCACGTGCGCACGTGCGCACTCTTTTTGTATCTCAGAAACTACTTTTCCGATGGAGTTGAAATTCGCCATACATTTCCTTTGCGCTCGCTCGTTCATCGCCAACTACGGCGCCTTACTGGTATAAATAATTAGTGGTCATATTTAACGTTACAAATGTCGGAAAACGCCTACTCCCTTCATCATTTGTGGTTATTGAATGAAAAACACACCATTTTTAAACAAACGTACCCTCGTTCTATATAGATAAATGTGCCGGAATTCCAATACTAACATTCATCTTCCTGTAGCGTTGCATGGTTGTCCGCCAAATTGCATTGCAAATTTGCAAATTATTGCTGGCAACAACGAATAAATTATTGGCAAATGCTTTCCATTTACAGGTGAAACATCATATCGGGCAAAATTGTATAGTCTGGTGTGTTAATTTCCCTTCTTGATGTTACAGGCAAACATTTTGTTCAGCGGCCTTTGCAAGGTCACATGACGTCATCCATTATCACCAACACTTCTTTTGTCAATAACTATCTCGACATAATGAAGATAGATAAGTGAAACCGGCACCAATGTGTTTGTCTCGTCGAAGCACGTCTCCCAACATGCAACATGACCTACTTGGGTCACCACTTGACCTTGACCTGATGTAAAATTGTTAAGTTGACCTAACCTGGTCAATTCGAAAATGATGCAAAGTACCTTGACGAGACAAACACGATGGCGGCAAAGTTATTGCCTTATATTTATTAAGTAAAAAGTTATTTGTGAAAAACAGTTTTGTCAAAAATATCCTTTTTGATCTTTGATGACCTCTGGAGCCTAAGCTGTTGACCTGAGCTAAAATGTTAAGTAACCTTAACGATTGCATTGTTCAATAACTTTCTATTGCTTTTTTCTGTTTGTTCCTGCGTCTCATAGTTCCCGAAATATTTGGGGGTTTTCGAAGCAAAGTCCTAAAACTGACAAATCTGACCTTTCTGATCTGACCAAATCTGACCTTTGACCTCTGGTGACCTCAATATTGACCTAAGCCAAAACATGCTGAAATAGTTTCAAAATGATTTTTGACGAGCTTTCTAACGGTATGTCGAAGGGTAAAGATAAGGTAAAGGTAGGTAGGTAATCGTGCCAACAGTTCTGTCAGACGAAAACGTACGCATTTATAAAATATTCGACTCATGATCGCCCAGGAATCTAAATGAACTTTTAATCATTCACTTTTTGCCAGTCCTATATTAAACTGTAATAGAAAATAAGTGCAAAGTATCGAAGAATCAATATTTGTGTACCATGTGACAATTCATTTTCCGTGGATATCTGCTAATAACCCAGAAAAAAAAACGATTAGTTCATGTCATGGGACCTCCAGGCCATCGTTCCCTAACGATCTTGGTAACAATAACTCAAGCCCAACACTAGCGCACCTAGTGGCAAATAAGGAATCAAAGCGATATAGGTGACGCCACCACTGCATACGGTTTGGCATGGTCAAAATAACAAAAGAAAACAGAACTTCGTCATTGCTGAGTTATTGCTGAAATTAGCAAACGACTACCCCCGGGTGCATCCCAAGGATAGCACATTCACGCATCTACATTCGCTCAGGAAAGTATCCAAGATATTTAATCACTCTGGCGACATAATAATGTGATGTCCTATCCTGATCATAATTCGTCAGGCAAGTCATTGCTGGAACCTATAGTGAGTCCTCCCAGCTACACAAGACTTACTGCTGTTTTCCTCTCTGGTTTCAGCGCCTGTTGATCAGATTGTCGCGAATTATGTATGATTATGACTTATGAGTTTTGTATGTAGCGTGCTTATGCTATAAGTGTTTTGCTATTTAGTATACAGCGCTATAATTACGAGCGAGCGCGAAGCTCGCGCTAGTCCTTCCGTGGTGTATGGGAAAAAATCTGATTATGAGCGGCCCGGCCCGCCCCGACCCGAACCGGCCCGGCCCGGCCTAACCCGGCCCGTGGCGACGCTTTTGAGAAGCTCATATCTCTGCAACCGCACGTCCGATTGACAAGCGGACTTCTTTGCTGAGCAGCCCCACCTAACCTACCCTGTTTGAGACCAGTGCCGACTCATGTAGGTGACTACCACTGCGTTTGGCGCGTGCCGCGTGAGGGGTGTTGAAAAGTATTTTCTCGCAATAACTCCGCAACAGCTGGGCAGATTATGTGCAAATTGTGTGTGTGTGGTTAGGGACCCCTCAGTCGCTACTTTCACACAACTCAGGGGTGGGGTGATTGCACGTGCGCACGTGCACACCCCTATTCTGTATCTCAGGAACGGCTGAGCCGATTGTGTTCAAATTTGGTGTGTGGTTAGGGACCTCTCAGCCCCCACTTTCCCACACGTCAAAGGTGGGTACCTCTGCACGTGCGCACGTGTGCACCCTTTCTGTATCTCAGAAACTACTTGCCCGATCGAGTTGAAATTCCTCATACGTTTCCTTCGCGCACGCTCGTTCATCGCCAACTACGGCGCCTTACTGGTATATATGTTTGTATGAAATGTGTGTATATGTGTGTGTATGAAATATGTTTCCCTTACATGGATATCAATATCAGTATAGAATTCATATCATCTAGTCAAGTCATATCATTAATATCATCATATATCAGTCCTAGAAGAGCGATTAGAAGAGCATAATTACGAGCGACCGCGAAGCGCTCGCTCGTCCTTCCGTGGTATATGGGAACAATTTGAATATGAGCGGCCCGGCCCGTGGCGACGCTTTTGAGAAGCTAATATCTCTGCCACCGCACGTCCGATTGACAAGCGGACTGCTTTGCTGAGCAGCCCCACCTAACCTACCCTGTTTGAGACCAGTGGTGACTCATGTGGGTGACTACCACTGTGCGTGGCGCGTGCCGCGTGGGGGGTGTTGAGAAGTGTTTTCTCGCAAAAAAAATAACAACGGCTGGGCAGATTATGTGGAAATGTGATGTGTGGTTAGGGACCCCTCGGCCGCCAGTTTCCCACAAGTCAGGGGTGGGTGCCTCTGCACGTGCGCACGTGCACACCCCTATTCTATATCTCAGGAACAGCTGAGCCGATTATGTTCTAATTTGGTGTGTGGTTAGGGACCTCTCAGCCGCCGCCTTTCCACAAGTCAGGGATGGGGTGCCTCTGCACGTGCGCACGTGCTCACCCCTATTCTATATCTCGGGAACGGCTGAGCCGATTGTGTTCAAATTTGGTGTGTGGTTAGGGACCTCTCAGCCGCCAGTTCACCACAAGTCAGGGGTGGGGTGCCTCTGCACGTGCGCACGTGCTCACCATTTTTTTTGTTTCTAAAAAACTACTTGCGCCATCGAGTTGAAATTCACCATACATTTCCATCGCGTTCCTCGTTCCTCGCCAATTACGACGCCTCACTGGTTGTAAGTGTTTCAATTGTAAGTGTTTCTTGTGTGTCTATTTGATTAATTCTTATGAGCTCGCTAATATTGGCATATCCTTTATAAGCGTCAGATGTTCCCGCGACCAAAGACAGAGGTGAGACAGCAAAAGCAGCGCTCCTTCTGCTCCGCCACCTGTTCATTCACACGAAGAGCCGTGAAAATATCCGATATCACGAGAAAATATCGGGCATCAGCCTTTGAACGATCTCAATGAGATATGTGTATGGTTAACACTGTAATCTACGGACTATTTCAAACTATATAGTATAACTGATTATTTTTGTCTTCATCCATCTTATGAAATCCCGCGTGGCGATGAACATCTAGTCGTCAGAAGTGTTGCCGAATAATCGTCCTCATTTCGCGTATCAACATGCATACTAATATAACGTGCATACATATGCACAAGTTTTACAAGTTTATTCACAGTCTGTTGTGATGTGTATGCCGTGTAATGTGTGTATCAAGCAAGATCGAAGCGATATTCACAATAGGGCGTTATCATTCGGTATGCTAACATATCTCCTCAAGCATATGGTAAAACATGGCTTATCTATGATACGTCCCGATATAGATGAAGCATCAGGGCAATCGGAGTCATAGGTCACTGCTCAAGTGCTCAGTACGGGGATACTTCATACATAAGTCTTCGTTAAGCCGGAAACTATCCTGACGAGCACCGCAAAAAAATGTTTCGAAGTAAGTTTCACAAAGGGGATGATTATTCGCTCTGCCATCAAATCTACGTCTGCTTCACTTCTCTGTCACTGTCGGCCTGTAAGGGTGGCAAACAACAATGCAAGCAATCATCAACACAAAACAAATAATATAAGATATCATCAACACAAAACAAGATGAGCTATTATCAGCAACAGTGCGGCATCATCCAGCCGAAAGACACTCTTATTCATTTGTAACACCGGTGAATAGGCTAGAGACTCAGAAAACCGTTCGTTCACACTCACAACACAGCGCACCGCCACATCACATCTCCACTCATCATCTCCAGGCCACAGCACCGGCTGCCGGGACCAAGACCGGGGTCCCCTCTGACACCCCCTCCTGTGCCCCCTGCGTCACGCCCACGTCCCCATCTTCCAGCAGCTGCGATATTCCTACCATAAAGGTGAACCCAACCAGCACCGCACACAGCTTCAGCAGCCCACTGCCAGGCTTGGCGCGCTCCCCTTGGATGACCTCAAACACCACCACGTAGAGGATTGAGCCAGCGGCCAGCGCCTGTAGCACCTCCGGCAGCACTGTGTCGGTCCCGCCGCCGGCCCCGGAGGCGGTTACCATCACTCCGAGGAGCACCCCGAACGGCGCCGCCGACACGAAGACCAGCAAGAAGACGAGCGCGCGGCGCGTGCGGTGCGTGGACGCAGCGAACTGCTCGCCGAGACAGAAGGCGATGATGGCCTTGTGGGCGGCGATGGCGGCGGTCAGCAGCCAGGCGCTGTCGGCGTGGCCCTCCAGCCCGATCGCCAGGCCCTCGAACACCGAGTGAGCCGACAGGGCTATGGCCACCACCAGCACCCGGAAGCCGCTGAGACCGTCCGGCGGCAGACCGTGGGTGTGGCCATCGTGATGTTGACTCCCGCCAGTCTGCGACACAGTCTCCCAGGTGCCGTACTCTGTCCTGTCCTTCAGTCCTAGACCCGCCATCCAACCATCATTGCCAGCGTGCATCCCCAGCTCCACCAGCTCCTCCACGGCGTAGATGGAGAACATGCCGGCGCAGACCAGCACCTCAGCGAGCGGGAAGTGTGACCCGGGCAGCGCAAGGCGCTCGTGCAGCTCGGGCAGCATGTGAGCGAACACGGTGGCGAGAAGGACACCGCCGCCGAAGCACTGGACGCAGGAGAGCGCCAGCTGCAGACGCGGACGGCCTCCGGCGTCACCGCGGAGTCTTCGTAGCAGCAGGAACGGCAGCAAGCCCAGCAGCAGCGCAGACAGCAGCAGCACGGCCGCAGCCGCCAGCTTGGTCGCCAGCAGACTCATCCTGCCGCGAGAGAGGGACGCTGCGACGCTGGAGGATTTCGACGTCGAGTCCAAGCTCCCTTATCGTCCTAACGAGAGGGCAGTGAGGCAGTGGCTGTCGCCTCAGCCAAGTGTAGTCTCGGGCACGTTGGTTTTCTTAGCAAGCTTCGAGAGCTTCGCGAAGCTCCGTTCGCTCGATGAGCTTCACAAGCTCCGAGAGCTCGGAGGGTTGGATGGGTGATCCGCGTTAAGCTTTGTTGACTGGCCCTGGTATTGTTCAGTGGTCACGGATGATAGTTATTTAGTCTCACAGCTCACTTGCACTGAACGTGGCGGTGCGATCTACGCCAACATCGCAGCGGCGGTGCCGATATGAGCATCGTTGTACGTTAAAACACGCCAGAAACACGCCTTAAAAGCGCAGCGAATTCAAAGCACGTCGGATCACGACTCAAGGGCTCCGACTCGTCTAAGCAAACCGTGGCACACCTCTTCTCACCAAATACGCCTCGTCCGGACAACTTCAGTGCACGCCGAGAGCACGTCTGAGCACGGTCTGAGCACGGTCTGAGCACGGTCTGAGCACGGTCTGAGCACGGTCTGAGCACGGTCTGAGCACGGTCTGAGCACGGTCTGAGCACGGTCTGAGCGCGGTCTGAGCACGGTCTGAGAACGGTCTGAGCACGGTCTGAGCACGGTATGAGCACGGTCTGAGCACGGTCTGAGCACGGTCTGAGCACGGTCTGAGCACGGTCTGAGCACGCCCGACTGTGAGAGGCATTTCGCGGCCCACTCGACTCTGTCCCGCTCGAGCACCCAACCGCGGCCGCGATACGGTGACTGTCAATCTGTCTATTTTGACAGGGGCGTGCTCAGCTGCCGTAGCTGCAGTGGTGACACCAGTTTGCAGCAAACGTGCCAATGCAACGGCGGTATGCCGCTCTGAAGCCTCGAGAGGCCTGTTTTAGACGAATTTTTGGATGGGTGTATTACAGACGGCGCAAATTATAAGGTGGTTATGCCAAGTTATCAGAATATTCTTCATGTTATTCTCCTAACCCCTCCTACGTCATTCTGCTTTTCGCAATCGGAAAATATAGGCGCCGCTGTGAACGGAGTGATGCAAGTTTACAGCGACGTAATGTGCTTGCCCGACCCCAGACCAGTGCCGCTCCTGCGACGATCGAAGTACGGGCAGTTCACGGTGACGCCGTCACTCCGTGTGTCACTCCGTCACTCCGTCACTCCGTGATACGCCGCCAGTGTGTGACGGGACGCAGGTGTTTACCGGAACAACGAGTAGCGAAGTAAACGCCACCTGGAGCTCAGCTGTTGCATTCACTCCAATCACGGGTTTTCAGGTGGAGTGGGGCTGTGATATATGAACCAGCTGTTTATATTATGGCTCGGTCGAGTATGAATAAATCATAGATAACTAGTCATGCTACTGCGCGCTCGGCTTCGCAGCGATGTGTGAAGAGTCGTACAGGTAGAGAAGGTTGCTGAAATGTCCGAAATGTAGTGATTTTTAAAAATAAAAATATGCACTAAAACAAATAATATTTTAATTCGCGTTTTCAATCTATATGTATCTACATTAGTTAGAACGTGCGATGTAGCAAATGATTAGGTATCACTCATGTATCCTATATCCACTCAATAAAAGATGTATAGGTCTGTAATTCGATAAACATTCAAACGAATTTCGCATGAAATAGCGTTTCGTGATATTGCGAAGTGCGAACATCTCCAATGGTAACTGTAACTACGGGTGTGATTGGTTTAATGCTTTGCCCTTTAGGGCTATTTTATAAACCGCTGATAAAAGATGGAGGATAAGAAAACAGAACGGATAATCATTACACAAAAATATAAATGTATACTGGAATTTAAAAGCTGAACACTCAATGATATCAGAATTGTGTTCGGTAGTGATGTCTGTAGGACTGAAGAAAGAAAAAATGTTATTTTCCAAGCATGGAAAGTAAACCACGAACCAACCCATACACACATCAGAGAATATTGCCTCCTGTACGCGTTTCCCAGGCTTGGCATAGCCACTTCTCTCCTGAGTGAGTAGCCGTTCTGCCGGCGACTCCAGTTTCAGGGCAATGCTGATGCTGATGCTGACATGTCGGTCGCCGACGCGGCAGCCGGCCGGTCTGTTGACCTCTGACGTCACAGGGCATCTGTGCCGACGTCAGCGGTCGGTTGGTCGGCGGGGCAGGACTGGGCAGGGCAGGTTGGGCGGGGCGGGGCGGGGCCGGGTGGGGAAGTTGGAGCGGGGCGGACGAGGAAGGGCGAGGCGGGTACACTGACCGCATCAGGTTCACTGTCGCGTCGTCATACGACTCAACTGGGTTCTAAGGGCGTCTTCATTTCGAGCTGATATGATAACGTCATTATCGGCACGTGATGCCAACATTGCAGCAGTTGAAGCGTAACATGAGCCACCCCGGTACCACCCGTAAGGATCATACGGATCAAACGGATCATAGAAACATGACAGACTCGTCACAGAAAGTTGCCTCGTCCAGACTCATCACAGAAACGTTTTCAGATGACGTCACCGACCTCAACTAAACGTTGCATCGGTAAAAGCCGGCCCACCTAATCTTTCTGAAAATCAGGACAATTTTGAACTCCGGTCAGTGGCGTACTCAGGCAGGGCTGGGAAATCCCTCATACCTTCATACCCCAGTAGGTAGCAGAATCAGCTCCCACACCCCTTCCTGTTGTAGCAAATTCAGCCAAACGTGTTGAGCTTGGGACATGTGTTTTAACCTTTAAACTAAAATAAATTGTGTCCAGCAACGATTTTGTGAATACAAAATCGTTGCTGGACACAATTTATTTTAGTTTCAATGAAGGCATTTATGAAAATACGCACTGTTAAAGAACGATGGGGGTGGTGGGAAAGAACATTTCAAGTCATATTTAAAACTGCAGCTCTAGGCGGTCTCGTTAAGTTACAATTCCGCACCTTTTGTAGCAGATTCATTTGTCGCCATTACTATTTCTTCATACTGTGAGTCGTGTAAATAACCGTGTCTGCTACAGCTGTTTTCACAAAATTATTCTTACCAATCTTGTTTGAATGGAAATATTTGTTAACAATAATTTTTAGTTAGACCTATGAATCGTTTTTTTCCTAGTTATACCGCAACCAAGAAGCAAACAACCAAATTGTATTCTGAGAAACTCCTATTTTTGTTTGTTCATACAGCACTACTTATTCGACTGATGCGTCGGGAAAGACGCATTTCAGCTCGCACTGAAGTGTTGCAGGAGTTGGCCGCCAGGAACCGCTAGTGAGCCAAAGTGTTTTGACGTCGCAAGCAAATAGTACTGCTAAATATTTATTTATTTATTATAAATAGATAAATAAGTGAACATTATTGTTAAATATTTAACTGGTATCATTTGCTTACGACGTAATAACATCTTGGCTCACTAGCGATCCCTGGCGGCCAACTGCTGCGAAAACTACAGCTTTTAGTGCGAGCCCGCATTTCATATTGCGCTTTGGAGTCGTGGAGAGTTAGGTCGTTTTGGTCACGGTACTTAGAATATGGTTTTGGTTTCATAAGTTGTTTCAGTTTTTGTTGGTAAAAAAACGCGTTTTAGATATGTTAAACTATGCCTCGACGGAAGGGTGTAGGATACTATAGACTCAAGATGAGGTGCAGTCAAGAAAACTGTTCGTACTTTGGTGTTAAATATCCTGGTCAAGAAGTGAAGATTTTTTGGGATGTATGTATAACTTTCTCCAGCAGGTGATTTGCAGGCCTGTGTAGCGGGTAGCGACCTTTCCATTGCTTACCTTTGTTGATTGATTTGATGTGATGTGATGCATTGATGTGATGCTGTAAATTTGTCATTTTTATGGTCATTTTGCTACGGATATCGGCCACAAGATAGGACTAGTGTTAATATCTGGCGGACCTGACCAAAAAGGGACAAAGGGCCCCATTGCTCACCCATTGCCCACCAAAAATGTCTGGGACCCCCCCCCCCCCTTCCCCCAGACCATCTTATATATAAAACTTATATGTCAACATGATGGTCTGGGGGTGACAGCCCCCTGTAAGGCCGCAGCGAGCGAATGTGAGTGGTAAGTTCTAAATGTGGGTCCCTGCGTCCGTAATTGTTGTAAAGGTTAGGTCAGGTTTGATTATGTTATTTTGGTGACATAGCTTGGGTATTACTGGTACACTTTTTAGTCTGCCATAATAATAATGTCAGATGATTACTCAGCTTCTATTAGGGACCTCAAGAACACTGTCAACTGGGGAGGTGCGCTACTGAAATTTCACCTACTTGACAATACAACACCATGAGAAAACTTTAATTATGCCTTATGTTATGTCAGCAAAACAGGCTGACGGTTGTCCTATGTGTGTGATGCTGACTACTGACATTGCTGACATTTTTAGGAGTGCATTTTCCATTCCACTTCCCATTTATGAATTGTGATATTGATTCTGACAAAAATATTGAACTACAAATGCATGATTTCAACGAAAACTACTTTCATATTCAAAACAAAGCAATATTGTGCGATTTTCAACATGTTTTCACTCTCATTGTCTTTTTGGGCTCAATTTTTCCACTCTGACGCACTAGCCAAAATGTAACTTTGGTCTGGGAGTTGGGACACTGTATGACTGCGTTTGTGTGCTCACTTTACTTTCTTCAATTGCCTGAATAATGGCATAATCTGACACCTGATTTTGGTTACATGTTGGGGCTCCAGCACATGTCTGCATTTGTTAGTGGTTTACTGTTTGTCATGTATTTTACGTCATTGTGCGCACAAGTTTCTTAGGTAAACTCTGCCAATTTAGAACTGGTGGCTGTGTTACCGTTATATTATCTGCCTTTCGAGTTCCCACAATGCCACTGCCATGCCATTATTGTGGTCAGTGTACCAAAATTCCATTTTTGCTTGGGTGTCAGAGTGGAAAATTTTAACCAAAAAGACCATGGTCCACGAGAGTGGAAAATTAAATGATAAAATATTGATTTCTGTTTTGAATCTGAAAGCAGTAGTTTTTGTTGAAATCATGTACTTTTAGTCAATATTTATGTCAGAATCAATATCACAATTCATAATTTGGGAGTGGAAAATTCACCCCTAAAATGGGGAATGAGAGTGGAAAATTATTCATATTTGGGTCATAGGTGTACACAAGGGGGAGGAAACAGAGTAATTCCCCCCCCCCCCTGAAGGTCGGTATGCGCCCCATTTGGTAAAAAAATGAATGTTTTTTTTATTTTTTAAAGATAATTTTTTTTGAAAATTGCCCTTTTAAAAATATAGTGGGCCTAATCCGGTGAGTTTTTTGGTGGGGGTACTTTATGCCCTTCTGAGCAAAAATTGCCTCCTGGAGTGAATCATGAGTACGCTACTGAGTTGGGTGTCATTTCCCACCCAACATGACACATTTTGGGACACCGATTGTGGTATGATATTTACAAACACAGAGCACTGCCAGTTGCAAGTGATTCGTTGTGAAATAAAGTCAAGTTATTTCTCACTGTTGTTCTGCGTCGTATGAAACAAAATGACATTGCAAATGGAAGCAAATTGGGTGCACATCTGTAAATTGATGTAGCAGATACAGCTGGTACATTCTTAGAATGAAGCAGATTCAACATTTTTTCCACCCCTGTACTCAGGATTCACTCCAGGAGGGGGGGGGGGGGGCATTTTTGATAAGTGGTAACCCCACCAAAAGTGGTACCCCCACCAAAAAAAAACTCACCGAATTTGACCCACTATATTTTAGTGGGGCATATTTTCAATATTTTGTTCTGAAAAATAAAAATAAAACATCATTTTTTTTTCGACCAGGAGGCCCCAAGTTACATCCACAAAAACTCGTCGAATTTGGCCAGGCCGGCTAAATACGGTGAGTTTTTGTGGCAGTACCGTTGGCGCAGGCCCTATTTCGTGTACTGATGCACTAGCCACAGGGACCGGGTCCAGTCAATGCTCCAAAGGCTTTGGTTGTTTATCCATGAAGCTCCAGATCGGCCTTCCAAGGCCATCTGTCGACCCTTTACTTGCCCCGGTCGACCCTCCGGGGGCTCAGCCAACCCTCCAGGATTCCCGGCCGACCCTCCAAATTGCAAGGTCGCCCGTGACCCACTGTCGGATTCAGGGGGAGGGGGGGGCAACCAAGCCATGCCCCCCTCCGCCCCCCCCCCCCCCCCCCCCCCCAGAAAAAAACCTGGAAAGGGGGCCAACATGTATTTGCCCCCCCCCCCCCCAGTTAACAATTTATCGTAAACATTGACTTTGCACCAGTCAAAATCCAGCTATCCACAGTGAAAAACGGGAAATTTTGAAAAACACGGCTCTTACATTTAAATCAGGGCTTAACCCTCGCCTTACGGGAGCTTGTTTCACCTTCGCCCTACGGGGGGCTGACAGACCCCCCTCTGTTAACTTCCAAACCAAGCAACTTAGAGCAATGCGGTAAGAACCAGCATGTTGCCTGTCATGAGAGGAATCTAACAGTATGCGATTTTTAGGTGTCAGATCAACGGGTGACCTTCCAGGTCAAGTGAATGACTTCGGATTTACCACGTCCAGAACAGCGATTTTGCTCTTCAGAAAACCTCAAAATTAGAAATTGATAAATGTAAGTAAAAAGGCATGTTCCTACACCAGTTTTGGCTAAAAAATAAAAAACAAGTAATTATTTGTTCGTATCTTGTCCAAAAATGTCAAAAAAGTGATTAAAAAATGGCGTCATCAGTTTCTTACACTTAGGAAGCCATCACTCAGTCAAAAATGAAGATATTGCTTTGAAATTTGGTATGGGTATTGTCCATACTCAGTTCTCTCACATATATTCCGTTTTGTTTTAATATCGAAAATTTAGATTTTGTTGGGATTTTTCACACTATTTTTATTTATTTTTATTTTAGGGGTCAAAAACCCAAAATTTTGAAAATCCGAGAGGGCCATTTTAAGGAAAATGCCATTTTGTATCTTTGGTGAATTGCGTTTGCTATTTGATTTAAAACTTTTTCTTTTCTTTTTTTTTTCTACGATTTTTTTTTTTTTCTACGATTTTTCCAATATTTCTCTTTTTTTACCAACATGACGTCATTAAAACATTATTATCTCCCAAACTACTAAACCAATTTCAATTAAATTTGTATAGCCTACGTATAATTGTTGTAAACTCAGCTACCAATTTTGTTTAGCAAGATGCACCCAATGTGACAAAAGTTATTTAAGAAAAACCTCAGGGGGGCCTGTAGGGCGAGGGTTAAAAAAGCTCAACTGGACGAGAAAATAGCGGCCAGCAAGCTGCCAGTCGGAACTGGAGCTCAAACAAACGTTTTGTTTTGTACATGGAGGAAGAACACTTCATATGGTATCAATTTGGAATCCAATCTACACTCTATTTCGTCGCAAATGGTTGTCCAAAATGACACGTTGCTTTTGTGGAAATAACTTTTCGGGGCGCGTGACAGCGGTGTGTACAAAATTCACGTGTGATTCTCGCGAAGGTCCCAATGGCAATTGTGCAATCAAAATCAAACAAAATAAAACAAAGGTAAGTGCCTAGGTTAAGATAGGTACCTCTAGCCAGTGGCGTGCACAGAAATTCACAAAGGACCAGGTCATTGCCTTGAGGGGCGCCACCCGATCGACAGGGGCTCCACCAATATTGGCGAAATTTTGCAGAGAGGGGGGACGCCTCTCCTTCAGCATCGTGCGGAAGGAGAGTCACTGGTCGGAGGGGCGCCTGTACTCGTCGGATGGGCGCCGTCGCTGGCCGGAGAGACGCCGTCACTCACCGGAAGGGCGCCGTCACTAGCCGAGGGGCGCCGTCACTCGCCGGAGGGGCGCCGTCACTGGTTGGAGGGGCGCCGTCGCTGGCCGGAGGGGCGCTGCACGGGCCAGAGAGGCGCCGTCTATAGCAGGGGACGCCCTCATTGACCGGGGGCGCCGTCACTGGCCGCAAGAGTGCCGTCACTGGCCGTGGGAGCGTCCTCACTGGCCGGAATGGCGCCATCACTGGCCAGAGGGGCGTCGTGACTGATCGGAGGGGCGCCAGATTTGCATGGGCGCCTCGAGTCCAAAGGACCAGGTCATGACCTGCATGACCTGATACTCGGTACGCCACTGCTTCTAGCTCAAACCTTATCAGAAGTATCTGCCCCCCCCCCCCCTCCGGATTTTCTCAATAACCTGAAAACTATATCAGATATTAACGTGAAACTTTCAGCACCTTATCCTGCATCAAGTCTAAGCCTTCTCACCAACTTGCAATGGCAGTATTTTGGGAGATAATGACATTTGAATAACGTCATGTCATGCCATTTTTTTGTGAGAAAAAAAAAGATAAATGTTTTAAAAAGAGTAGAAAATAGAGTTATAAAGCAAATTGCAAATAAAAACGACAAAAGAAAGGAAATGACATTTTCTTCAACATGGATATCTTGGATTTCCAAAAACTTTGGGTTTTGAACCCCAAAAATAAAAAATAAAAATATAATAATAATCGAATAATTGGTGAATTTGAAAAGTGAATTTCTTAAGCTCGAATACCAAAATAAGGTGACCGGCCCAAATCCGCGGAGGAAAAAAATGGGGGTACTTTTTTGCCACAAAAAGATGCCCCCCTCCCACGGAGAGAGACTGGATCCGCCAGTGCCTCCCACCGATTTGCCCCCCCCCCCCCCACCAAAAAAAACGACGTCTGGATCCGCCAGTGCCGTGACCGTGAGCATTATTGTACTACACAAAACTGCAACCATATTTAAGGAACTGTGATTTTTTGTTTGTTAGTTTGTGTTTGCTGGCAATAGTCATTTTCGCAGAACCAGCAATAAAACTTCGTTAAAAAGGTGGGAAGCGCGGCGATAAGTGGGGGTGGAGGCGGTACCCTCATTTTGCTGAGCCCCCGCTGCCAACAGAATGCCAAATCAAATGAAGAGCCATACAATTCGCATCTTCTTGACAATGCAAAATAAGAGAGCACAAATAACTTAACTGTATTAGACCGAATGTCGATACTCGATGCATCAAGGGATAGACGGAGTCCAAGTTCGTGGTCAAACGCGGCGCCAGGCAATGCCAGTGACCAATGCATTACAACAATATGGGCAGGGGATACAGACCTCGAGACCCCGGCCGACCCTCCCAGCAGGGGCGCATACAGGGGGAGGGCATGGAGATTGGGGCTATAGCCCCCACCCCTCGGGCAATCTGAGGGCAAACAAAATATGTGTTCAAGTTGAATTGAAAATGGGGCCCCACTCAAAATATAGTGGGCCAAATCCAGGCAGTTTTTTACATTTTGGGGTTAAGTAGGGGCCCCTCGCTGTCATTCGGGGGCCCTGTACCTACTCATTTTCAGTTAATGGGGCAACTGACGGACACGGGGCCCCTGCCTTGTACCGGGACCCCTGTGTTCAGTACCACTACCAGGGGGCCCCTGACCGACAAAGGGGATTCTGATAGTCCCAGGGGCCCCGGAGATGCCGGCAACATGAGCCCTCTGGCTGTCATTTGGGGCCCGTGCCTATTCTTTTCCAGCTAATGGGGCCCCCTGACGGGCACGAGCCATGATGCCCCTACCGGGGACCAACTGTCTAGCACCAGGAGCCCCCTGTACTCAGAAACACTACCCGGGGGCCCCTGACCGACAGAGGGGTTTCTCATTGTCTCAGGGGCCCCGAACATGGGCGTCGCCACCACTACGGACAGTATGGACAGTGTCCGTACAAGTTGGCGAACCTCCAAAAACTTGTACAGACTGTCTGTACAAGTTTGCGGAACCATTTGAAGGTGCAGAATTAGAGATATCGATACCTGAAATGTTTATATTCTAATTATCTTCAGATGGACTATTTGTGACGAATGGTGACGAATTCCTCTATTCAAGGAACTTATTGTTCAACAGAAAAATGCATCTTATTGTCCCCTCCCCAACTTGAACGCACAAATGACCAGTTGGAATGAAATGTTAACTTTTTCGTCTGGAATTCGGAATGATACAGATACAGATACAGACTTTTATTAAGGTCGTCCACATGTGCCTGTGGCTATTAGAACCTCTCGTCATAAGTTAAAAACACAGGAAAAATGGTCAGAACAAGCATACAATGAAATCACACAAGTAAAAACAAAAATAAACAACACTGACCCACGCAAACAAATACACTCATGCAATCAGTCAAATAAAACCCGCCGGCATGACGGTGAGAAGCGCCGGGTCGGTCAGTCCGGTGCCCGCGGAGCGGCAGCGAGATGTCGCCGCACCCGGCGACGAACAGCGGTACGGGCAGTCCTACAAGGTCGCGTGGCAGAGCGTTATACTGCGCTGGTCCCCGGCAGGCAAAACGACGCCGTCCCATCTCCGTGCGAGACCGAGGAACAAACCACATGTGGTCCTGTCGCGTGGCCCGCTCGGTAGCGCGGGTCTCTGCCACGGTGGACAGACTCGCAGCCAGCTGTTCAGGCTCGCCGCAGCAACGCACCTTGTGCGTGAGGCACAGTGTGTGGTAAGTGCCCATGCCCTCCGCTCCGAGCCACCCCAGCCTCCCTGCAGCAGATCCGATACATGGTCGTACTTCCGTCCGCCAAAAAGTACTCTAGCAGCATAGTTTATGATTTTCTGAAGCCGACAGAAGTTTCCCTTCTTGCCGTTACCGTATACCGAGATACAGTACCGGATCTGCGAGAAAACCAGGGCGTTGATCAGCGCGGAGAGCACGGCCGTTGGCAGGTGTCCCCTCAGATGCGATAGACCAGTCAAAACTCCGAAGCAGCGCTGTGTTACGGTAGAGACATGGCGGTCCCAGCATAACGAGCGGTCAAAGGTGAGACCTAGGTTTTTGGCTTCTGAAATGGGGATTAAATCCTGATCGCGGAATTTTACTTTGATGTCATGTACAGTGCGCAGATTTTGAGAGCTGCCCAGAAGCATCAGTTGAGTCTTGGCGGCATTTACTTTCAGTCCATTTGCTTGAAACCAGTTATCGAGAGAGGCTAAGGCACCCTCCATGCGAGTGACGACTTTGTGAATATCATATTTGTTTTGCCGCTGACCAATATGTGGGGTCGTCAGCATATTGGACAACCGCTGCGTCCTCGGCAAACAGACGGAGATCGTTTGCGAAGCCGCAGTAGAGGAGAGGGCCTAGAGATGAGCCTTGAAACACACCGATGCTGTTGGGCAGCGGGAGGGAAGTTTTTACTCCACCCAGACCGTCAGTGAGGCTGACACTCTGGGTGTGGTTACGCAAATAGGCAGAGAACCAGGACGTGTCAATTCCGTGAAGTGATAATTTCGAAAGGAGTTTTGAATGATCTATCACATCGAAACATTTTCTCAAATCCAGCAGGCAGAGAAGGGAAACATCTCCGTGGTCAAAGGCAGATAGGATATGGTCGGACATTGAGGTCAGCGCAGTTTCAGTCGAATGACGAGGCCGGAAACCGTGCTGACTGGAAGAGTGGAGGTGGTTATCTGAAAGGTATTTGTAAAGCTGCTAGCTAGTGTACAGCGCGCTCTACGATTTTGGCTATGACTGGAACAATGGATATAGGACGGAAGTTGGATGGGTCAGAAAGATTGCCGGATTTGTGAATAGGATGGACTAGGGAATGTTTCCAGGATTCAGGAACGTCGGACTGGGTTATGCTGGAGTTGACCAAATGCAGGAGCACCCACCCAACCGAGTCAAAGCAGGCACGAGTCATTCGTACGCTGATGCCGTCGTCACCGCAGGCCGGCGAGGCACTCATCCCAAACACAACGGCCCGCAGCTCCGTCAGTGCCAACGGCATCAGCACAAGAAAACAGGCACCGACACGCGTCAGACGACAGGCTATGTCCGGCGTAGGCCCTAAGCGCTTCACCTCCTCAGCCACACGCCGACAAAATAACGATTTAGGTCGTCCGGTGTGACGTCTGGCAGCTTACGGGCGGCTCGTTTGCTGCCGACGACAGGTCTAATCAGTCGCCACATCGACTCCCGTCTACCCTCACGGATGCGCCGCTCCACATCCTGGCGAGTACCATGCATAATCGCAGAACGCACGGCTCGGTTTGTATCACGATACTGGGTTGACCCGTGACCAAACGCTGCTAGCGCCCCACGGCGGCGAGACATCAATACTTTAGTTGAGTCAGACACCGCGGGGGCGCTCGGGTTCCTGATTTTAACAGTCCTGAGAGGGGCATGGGAGTCGATTATCGGCAGAAATATGGCGACAAAGTGGTTCCACTCAAGCGTGACGGTGGCTGAACTAAACACAGCACTCCAGTCGGCCAGCGCTAGATCAAGGTTCATGGAGTACGTGTCCACACGGCCAAGACAACGTGAACGAACGCTAGTACTTCGTGGCTTGAAGTGTGGCATAGTGACTGAGACACGAATAATCTTATGTGGGCTAAAATGACAAAACTTTGTGCACAGACTTTAACGATGTTACGACAGTTTGTGATAACAATATCAAGCATGGAACCATTCGAGTAGGTAGGTGACGAGACACACTGAGTTAACGAATGGTCGGACATAAAATTACAAAGCGTACGCTTGGCCGGGTCAGAAGTCAGAGCAGACAGCAGTTGAGATCACCACATATACAAATATTCGACCCCGTGTATGTTACAGAAATATACTGGAGCTGGTTTTCTAGGTCAGAAAAAATCGGCAGTCAGGTCAGCCACGCCACGTCTCGGTGGTCTGTACACGGTACAGAGAATAAACTGTCGTCGGTTGTCGGGTTTAAGTAAAGTCCACAGGGTCTCCATCTTGCTGTTGGGGTGAGCAGCAGCCGCGGCGACGCGGATTGGAAAGGCAGTGATGCCGTCCCGGGCCGCCAGCGCCACCCCTCCGTACCCTCTGTTGTCGGGGCGGTCGGCCCGGTACAGCTGGTACCCGGGCAGCGTCAGCAGGCGACTCGGAGTGGACGGCTTCAACCACGTTTCGCTGAGGCTCATCAGGTCGAAGTTGCCGCGGTGAAGCTGGTCGGCAAGCTCAAGGAGCTTGGGCTTAAGACTCTGCACATTGAGCACACCAATGATCAGACCCGCTCCAGACGTGGGCCGCTGGTGATCCTCCCGGTGTCTGGCGCCTTTGCTCCCCCGTTTCCTGGCGCTGGGGCCGCGCCTGCCTCGCTTGGTCCGGCGCCGGCGGCCGCAGTCAGCTGATTGGCTGGACGGCAGCGCTGACCCAGCGCCGGCGGGTACTGGCTGGACCCGACTGGGCGGGTCACAGCTGACCGGTGCAAGGTCATCTCGACCAGGGGCGGGCCTGCGCCGGCCATGTCGGGGTATGGGGTGGTGGGGGTAGCAATGTATGGGGTGGTGGTCGGGTAGCAGGGACAGCAATCGGCACCAAAACACGAACGAGGGCCAGCAACACTAGCAGTCGCAGGCGATCACGGTGTCTCGGCAGTGCCCACTTCATTTCCCCGTCGCCGGGCAGCTGCTACCACACGGCAACCGGCACGACACCGTGCTGGTCTCGTCCAACCACCCGTCGTCGTCGCCGACTCCGCCGACTCCGCCAGCACCGTGACTCGCACGCTCCCCGTCCCACACTCGCACACTTGCTCGCTGCACACAAACGTGTTTCTCTTCGCTCACGTACTCGCACAACTCTCACGCATCACACACCACACAGGTCCGGTGGAGAGGCAGAGAGGTGTAAGGTGGGGCGCGGAGCGCCGGCGCCGCGACCCGACCCCGAGTGCGGCGCGCGAGCGACTGTATGAATGAATGTATGTGCGAATGTATGAATGTATGTGCGAAAATGGCAAGAGGCTTTGACATGTTGCCCTTGTCATTGCTAAAACGTTTCGCCGTTTATTGAGCGGTGCTTGATGTGAAAGCGGGTACTGAAAGTTTAGGGACGATATTGTGAAATACGCGAGGGAGCAAAACAAAATACTCTCGTGTTAGTCACTAGTCCAGTAACATAAATGGTCAGGCCGTAATTTTACTGAACTGTATTTGGCTTCCTCCTGGCGCTGAAAACGCTGATGCACGTGCGTTTTATTTTACATGCATCCAAGCACAGTGTATTATACCTAATCCACGCCGTGCTGGGGAGGGGGGCGTTTGGAATTTGGATGTACCTCCGGAAATTTTAGGAAATGTAAGGAACAAACGGGAGATCTAGAGACGTGCTAGCTAAAGACGCATGACTGATACCACAGTGTTTATCTGGTCGAGATGCGCCTGGCCATATGCAACATGACCAACCTGGGTCACCAAATGACCTTGACCTGAAGTCATATTTTGAACTTGACCCGATCCGGACATCTTAAGTGTGGTTCGGATCGGCTTGACGAGGCAAACACGATGTCGTTAAAATTATTGTCCTATCTTGATTAGGTAAAAGGTTATGCACGAACACCTTTTGGGAAGAAAATGCCAACATAATCTTTGGTTACGTCTGTAGCCTAAACTATAGACCTTTTATAGAATTTGAGGACACCTAAGAGATATCATTGTTCAAGAGCTTTCGATCGCGTTTCTCCGTTTGCTCCAAGCTATCATAGCTCCCGAGATATTGTGTGTGTTTCTGGAGCGAAAGAGCGAACTTGGAAAATTTGACCTTTTATGACCTCTGGTAACCTCAATATCGACTTGAGCGAAAATGTTACTAGCGTAGAAACAAGCGAGAGGCCGAGAGGCCATGGCCGCCCCACTTTTCTGCTATTTTTTCTCTCTAAAAATCTTTGGCTAAATTATCCAGATATACCCCAAAAACATTTGTTTTCCGAAAGCAATATATTTAGATAACATAGACACGCATTTTCAGTATATATTGCAAAAGTGGCGCAACATTCACAAATGGCGCATGTTATGATATTGTGTGCTTCGGTGGAGTAATCTGGCACAGTGGTAAGACATTTGCTTTCTGTGCCGGGAACCGGGGTCCCTGTCGGGATCCGGGGTCCGGGGTGCCGGGATCCCTCGGCGGGCCTCTGCGAAGTTCGTCCCGGCCCATATATCCCTCGGAACAGGGTAAGAGAACTCTCATATGTAAGAATGTGATAAAAGCAGCGTTACTGGACCAGCGAGCGAACCCTTCGCCGCTGACAATATTATCGTAGTTGTGCAAGCAATGATGAGATAATCATTACAATTGTACTTACTAATTTCATAAATGATTATTTTAACAAAATTCCTAGCTTTGTACAGCTCACTTATATTTTTCTTTCGAAACACACATTGTAGTGGACAAAGCACCATATCCTCCTGCGACCAAAACGCTAACAGGAACTTTCCAGTTAGCACTTTGGTCGCAGGAGGATATGGTGCTTTGTCCACTTCAATGTGTGTTTGAAAAATATAAGTGAGCTGTACAAAGCTAGGAATTTTGTTAGAATAATTATTTATAAAATTAGAAAGTACAAATGTAATGATTATCTCATCATTGCTTAGACAACTACGATAATATTGTCAGCGGCGAAGGGTTCGCTCGCTGGTCCAGTAACGCTGCTTTTATCACATTCTTACATATGAAGCTTCTCGACACATCGCTACGTTTTTTGACACAACGCTGAATGACAGGACAAAACATATAATCTATTCAGCAGGATAGTCCTTACAACCAGAGTATGCAGTAAGTGATTCCTCGACATAGCCTTTAAAACTGCTATCTCAACGCAAAAATCCCCTTATGCCTGGTTTGCCTGGTTTTCTATAAGCACCGTATTGACACCCCTGCAAAAGGTCACGTCCTACCCCCGCTCGAAAGGTTCGATGTCATGGTGTGTCCAGTAGCGGATCCAGGGGGTCACGGGGGTCATGACCCCCCCCCCCCGCTTTGGGCCATGGGGGCACCACCGCGCCGTGGGGGCACCACCGGGCCGTGGAGGCACCACCGCGCCGGGCATCAGGGGCACCACCAAAATAAAGCAAACAAAAATCCGCGCCGCTACGCGGCGCAAATCATTCAGTGTTCTTTGAACCAAGGGCACCACCGCGCCGGTGTACCAGGGGCACCACCGCGCCGGTGTACCAGGGGCACCACCGCGCCGGTGTACCAGGGGCACCACCGCGCCGGTGTACCAGGGGCACCACCGTGTCGGTGAACCAAGGGCACCACCACGCCAGTGTGATAGGGGCACCATCGTGACGGTAGGCGGCACTGTGGGGCGAGGGGAGACACCGGGGCACTATGCCTCCTTGAATCCAGGAGGGGAAACAATGGTCTGGTGCCGCCATAAAATCACAAGCATTGGTCGCTGGAAGAAGAAAAAAACGCGAAATGATGCTAAATTAAAATTGCTAAATTATGCCAAAAAATGTTTCTTCATGCCTCCCGTCCCTTGGGCTATGAAGGGGCACCAGCATGCCTTTATACTAGAGGCAACAACGTACCGGACTCGAGGGGCCCTGAGGACCCCCTTGGGCTGATATATATATATATATATATAGATTATAGAACCTTTCGATTTTTTAGGGCATAGTTATCCAGACAAAAACAAAATAAAGCAAAAAAATTCCGTGTAGCGATGCAAATCAATCAGTGTTCTTTTACAGTACAAAAGGGTATAATATAGACTTTGCACACTGGCGGCCGCAGGGGGATATGGGGGCCATGGCCCCACTTTTGGCCTTAAATGAGGGGGAAGGTAACATGTCTTTTGACACCACCTTTTGCTCCAGACATATTTCCTCGTTTTGACCATGCATGCTGGTTCCAATAGGAAAAATTAGTTCTCCAACCCGCTCAAAACCTCAAATTTTGGCGCCGCTTCGTGGCGCAATAATAGTTTATGGCATGCATAAGATTTGCTGCTCGTAAAAACGGCTTCCATCCCCCCCCCCCCCCCCCGGTCACGAACCTCGACTTCCCTCTTGGTCAATTCTTCATCAGCCGTCTGGGGCCGCCCTTGACTCTACAGATAATATATCGTAGCACCATCCGCGGCACTTTAAATGATGGAAAGGGTACGACTGATATTGCAAAAACCTATAGCCGACGTTGTCAATTAAAAATTAAAACAAATGCTGAAATAGGGGCACCCTCAAAATATAGTGGACCAAATCCGTTGAGTTTTCAGATTTGGATATAGGTAGGGGCACCACTGCAATTGATGACCCCCCCCCCCCTTCAAGCAGGGCTGGGAAAAGTTACCATTCTGCCGTTCTAACCGGTGACAAATATATAGCCATCGGTGACAAATTTTAGTTTGAAGATAAGTAGCAGTAGGCACCACATACATATAAGTAAGTAAGTAAGTAATCTCTGCAGATACTCAACTATGTCAAAATATCGAAATTCCATCTCGAAACTGAAATTCAAATTCGAAAACCAACAAAGATCACTAATAATCTTATCCCGCGGACTGCAGGGGGGTTGATTTCCGCCCCCCCCCCCCCCCCTCAGGTTTTTCGAAGATAGCTTAAAAAAAACGGCGGCGCGCAGCGCCGCCGGGTTTTCGCACACCTGTCAGGACACCTGTAGGGAATCAACTTCGGTGTCCGCATCGTGACCGGACTTGGCAGGCGTGACCATGTCAGTCCGTCATTGCGTGAACTGGGGTGGCCCAATGTTGATGAAATGATCACCGAACGCGATATTGCCACAATGCGCCACCTCACAACATCCACCAGTGCCTCCGAACTATTGCGACAGCGATTGTTGCGGCGCGCCGATGTATCCGCTCGCCGCACGCGCGGCACTGAAGCCGGCCACTTCGAGCTGCCCCGCGTGCGGACAGAATTCGCCCGGCGCAGCTTTGTGTACCGAGCCACGAGCGCCTGGAACGACCTTACGCTGGAGGCTAGGCGATAGTCAATCGTGAATTTTACCGTAGATTGCGATCGGTGTCTGCGGCTGGGAGCGGCCTATGTTGCCACCTGCCACTCTTTTTGCCGCGTGTTCTGTTTTACCGTGTGTATTTTTCATCACTGTATGTTTTACTGTTTTTATCCTATTGTGTATTATTAATGTAATGACGTGGATTCCACAAAAGCCATATTATGGAGGTTCCGAAATACATATCTGTATCTGTATCTGTATCTGTATCAATTGCACACACTTTGAAGAAGAAAAAAATATCCTAGGGTCATCTCAGGTCAGGTCACCAGACCAGGTCAAGTGACCCCACCTCCAAAAATGTTTGCAGTTGTGCCAAAGCCAGAGTTTTTCACCGATCAGTTTGAAACTTACAGGATGTCATGAGCGCATACGTACTTACAATTCTTATATCTCGGAATTTTGATATCGGTGACCTAAGGTCAGGTCAATTTCGTAACCTCCCCATAATAAGTAAATGGGGAAATATACAAATGCTAAGGATATGCATGATATTAGTCCAATTACTTCTGGATCATGTTATTATAGGATATTCTTGATGATCCAAGTGTAAGTTTTGTTCATTGACCCCTATTGGGTCATTTAAGGTCATGAGAGGTCACCATCACTTTTTTGTCAATAACTCCCGACATAATGCAGATAGAGAAGTAAAACAGACATAAATATGTTTGTCTCGTCAAGACACGTCTTTCCATATGCAACATTCCCTACTTGGGTCACCACTTGACCTTGACCTGAGGTCAAATTTTTAAGTTTACTAAACACAGTCACCATGTATATCTTTCAAAGCGCCTTGACAAGATAAACACAATGACGTAAACAGTTTTCCGTTATCTTTATTATATAAAAGTTAATAGCGAAAAACGATTAAGCAAAAAAACGTCATGTTTTTCTTTTTTGACCTCTGGAGCCTCAAAAATTTGAGGACATCTTAGCGATTGCGAATTTCACTGGCTGGCGTTTGCTTTTTCCGTTTGTTTCTAACTAGCATAGTTTCTGAGATATATGGGAATTTCTGGAGCGATGTCCTAAAACATGAAAAACTGGAAATTTGACCTTCGATGACCTCTGGTGACTTCAATTTTGACCTGACCTAAAACAATACCGAAATACTTTCGATAGAACATGTATCAATTTATCAAATGCCGTTTTCTGCTTTTCGCTACGTAGCGTAGTTTTCGAGATCTCAGGGGGGGGGGCGGAAATCAACCCCCCCCCCCCCCCCCTGCAGTTCGTGTTCGGCGCAAAGCCCCTGCAGTGCGTGGGTTATTTATCGAAACTTGCATCTCGATATTTGCCAAATATTTCAGCTCTAAATCTTTCAAGTAGTACAAGGAGCTCGTGTGTTCACGGGCATAAAGCGTGCGCAATTTCATCAAGAATGAGCACATCAGCAGGCTGCCGGCACGTGCGCCCTCTATACAATCGAATGGAGAACGGCGCCATGTGGCGTTGGTGTCGCCGTTTCACTGGCCGGATGGGCGCCATCACTGGTCGAAGGAGCGCCGTCGCTGACCGGAGGGGTGCTGCCACGTGCCGGAGATGCGCCGTCTATGGCAGGGAGCTTTCTCACTGGCCGGGGGCACCGTCACTGGCCGCAAGAGCGCCGTCACTGGCCGGAATAGCGTCCTCACTGGCCGGAGTGGCGCCGTCACTGGCCGGAGGGGCGCCGTCACTGATCGGAGGGGCGCCAGCTTTGCATAGGCGCCTCGGGTCCAAAGGACCAGGTCATGCCCTGAATAACCGTATATTCGGTACGCCACTGGCATCTGACATATGACCCTGCGTCAGACCAGAATTTGGCTGATATTGTGTCCATATAGGTGTAATTTTTGTATGTAACAGAACATCTTTGACAACCTGAATTGTAATAATGTCAAGGTTGAACAGCATGTTTACAACTGAGGATATGTTTTGGGTTGTGGGGTGCTGTGCATAGTGAGAAATATGTCAAGAACCGGCAAAATAGCAGTGCCGGCGAACGGGCTAAGAAGTCTTCCCGAGGCGGTAAGAGTGAAATAACCGCGCCAGGCGCATGCCTTCGCAGCTTGAGCGACCGCATCCGACATCGCAACAATCAACTGGGTCCTGTTCCTTCCACAGAGCTTTCTCAACGATTTCGTCCATGAAGTCACCATCACTGAGACATGCTCTTTCATAGGAACATTACAATTCCACCAGCAAACTTTCACTTTTGTGATTCCTGACGCATTCCTGACGGTAAGCGCTACTAAGGCGATGGAACGGAGTTGGTTTCAGGCTGCAGCGTAGTGTAAATAAAACTTATGTGTCAAATTATTTATATCTGGAAGAAGGAAAAAGTCATGAAGTAAGAGTGCTGGTGATCCTCATTAAAATAGTTGAATGAAAATGAAGGAAGGGAAATAGAGTCGGCTCTTCTGAATGCGTGCGTACTAGTGATGTCCTTTGGTAACCAAAATTTTGGCATACCCAAAAAATTCCAATACCGAATCCGTTATTGGTTGCTCAGAGAACAAATTGTAGGTATGTTTCGGTCAAGCAAGTCAGCGATATGCATGAGACCGGCCACCTTTTTTTGCAGGAAGTTCAGCCCGTTCTGCAGGTATCCAGCTGGGAAATAAGAATGTCAGGCAATTCATTTGGATTCTGATCATCAATACTACCAGTAAGGCGCTGTAGTCGGCGGTGAACGAGCGAGCGCGAACGAAATGTATGGGGAATTTCAACTCGATGGGGCAAGTAGTTTCTAAAATACAAAAAAGGGTGAGTTGTGAGCACGTGCGCATGTGCAAAGGTACCCCACCCCTGACTTATGGGAAAGTGGCGACTGAAAGGTCCCTAACCACACACCAAATTAGAGCACAATCGGCTCAGCCGTTCCTGAGATATAGAATATGGGTGTGCACGTGCGCACGTGCAGAGGCACCCCACCCCTGACTTGGGGAAAGGCGGCGACTGAGAGGTCCCTAACCACACACAAATTTTAACACAAACGGATCAGCCGTTCCTGAGATATAGAATAGGAGTGTAAACGTGCGCACGTGCAGAGCACCCCACCCCTGACTTGTGGGAAAGTGGCGGCTGAGATGTTCCTAACCACACGCCAAATTTGAACACAATCGGCTCAGCCGTTGCAGAGTTTTTGCGAGAAAGCACTTGTCAACACCCCTCACGTGGCACGGACCACGCGCAGTAGTAGTCACACACATGAGTCGGCACTGGTCTCAAACATGGAAGGTTGGATGGGGCTGCTCAGCAAAGAAGCCAGCATCTCAATCGGACGTGTGGTTGCAGGGATATGAGCTTCTCAAAAGCGTCGCCACTGGTCGAGTCGGGCCGGGCCGGTCCGCTCATATGCAGATTTGTCCCATATACAACGGAAGGACGAGCGAGCGCTTCGCGCTCCCTCGTAATTAAGTAATATTGAGGTATTTCTTTCCCAAAAAAATGCACCTGCATATGCAAAGTAACGCTTGCCAACCCCTTACACCAATATTGAAAGTCGGTCAAAAATCGGTCATTTTCGGGTTGGGAAAAATCGGTTTGGTTTTCAGTCAGCATAGCTACAATGAAATTGATATCGGTTTGGTCAAGTTTCAGAAACTTTCTGAAAATGGCATCACTAGTGCGTACCATAATGTTGATTGTTGACTGGAAAATATGGACTTATGGGTCCCCCCCCCACTCAAAATTTCGTGGCGACGCGCCGGAGTGCATGAATCATTACATGCCTTCATAATAAATACAATGCGTGGGCAGGTTAATTTCCGCTGGGTTCGATGTTATTAAAATATTGGAATTAAAAAAAAATGTGATTAGAAAATTGTTATAACATAATCGAACCTGACCTAAACTTTAGAGCAATTACGGCCACAGGCACCCACGTTTAGAACGCTCCCCTCGCACTCGCTCGCTACGCTGCGACCAACGGGGGGGGGGGGGGGGGGGGGCTGTTGCCACCCCCGGCCGGATCCCCCAGAACATCTCGTAGATAAAACCTAGCCCTACGGCGTGAATAAGTTGTCCGATGTATTTACGCGGTCCGCCCCTTGTTATTGTCAAAAAGACAGAGAAAAGACGTTCCAACAAAACGTACAAACACAGCAAAAAATAACGTTCCAACAAGAGAAAATAAAAACGTTCCAACGGATCCACGTACGAACGCTTCGAAATGCGGCCCCACTGGCTCCGCCCCTTGCATTGCCAAATTATGCGGAGAAAACCCGTGCCAACAACACGTACGAAGGCTGCAAAAAACGTTCTAGCGAACCCGTTCCAACGGATCCAAAAAACATACTGATGAAAAACGTTCCAACAACACGTACGAACGCTGAAAAAAACTTGATAACGAAACCATTCCAAGCGGATCCAAATCTTGTACTTTTCACAAAGCGCTTGTAACATATTTTATGGTTCATCCTGTCTTTGAAATAGGGATGCGTGAAACGTCACAGAAAATTGGAAGTGGAACATAAACAAGTGTTTCATAAACTGGATAGAATCGGATGAAACTTTAACTTCGCATAGATATAAACAACCGTTTTGTCTAACGAAATTAAATGTTATTTTGCCTTGCTGATCATTGAATAATATATTTTTTATCTAAAGATCCGACAGGGTTTCAATCGACCATGTTTCTACCTCACGATTTACAAGTCTGTTAAATTATGGTCTGTTGAAGTATACGCTTTTGGGTATCAAATATAAACGTTTGGCATATTACTTTCATCAAATTAGCATGTGTTTTCGTGAACGGATACTATTTCCTTTAAAATCCATGTAAGATGAGACCTTGAAACACAGGCGGACAGAGCGCCCCTCATGCGACCAAAGAGTCCCTTCAGGCGGACAGAGCGTCCCCTCGCAGACGGCCAGAGCGCCCCCACTCAGGCGGCCAGAGCGCCCCCTCTCAGGCGGCCAGAGCGCCCCCTCTCAGGCGCCCAGAGCGCCCCTCTCAGGCGCCCAGAGTGCCCCCTCTCAGGTGGCCACAGCGCCCCCTTTCAGGCGGCCAGAACATCCGATCTCAGGCGGCCAGAGCACCCCCTCTCAGAATGCCAGAGCGCCCCCTCTCAGGCAGCCAGAGCGCCCCCTCTCATGCGACCAGAGCGTCCCCTCTCATGCAGCCAGAGCGCCCTCCCTTAGGCTGCCAGAGCACCCCTTCTACGGCGGCCAGAGTGCCTCCTCTCAGGTCGCCAGAGCGCCCCCTTTCAAGCAGTCAGAGCGCTTCCTCTCAGGCGGCCAAAGCGCCCCCTCTCAGGCGGCCAGAGCGCCCCCTCTCAGGAGGCCAGAGCGCTCCCTCTCAGGTGACCAGAGCGCCCCCTCTCAGGCGGCCAGAGCGCCCCCTCTCAGGCAGCCAGAGCGCCCCCTCTGAGGCAGCCAGAGCGCCCCCTCTCAGGCGGCCAGAGCGCCCCTAAGCAGGTTATTTTGAATTTATGTTCCTCTCCCCGGCGTTTATACTTTATTCCATCGGCAGCGTTCCCTGCAGTACGGCACGGCGTCTTATTTATGGCTATATTTGATTGAATTTCATACTTATTACTTTTTTAGCTGAATATTTTTATATCAAATAAATGCATTTTTTTTTTATCAAACTGACAGTACTCCAATGGCCACCATATCATGAGTTATTTAACCCGCGAGTTACTGGGGTATATTCATAACGCGACTTACTGGGGGGGGCTATTTTTAGCCCCCCCCCCCCTCTGATCTCCGGAACTACTGGACCGAATGTAAAAATTCAAACGGCATTCGATGGCCCTGGGAAATTTATCGAGGGAAACATAATATTGTTGACCTCAGGGTCACCGATGACGTCACAGGTCAGGTCAAGTACAAAATGTTTGACCGTGTCAAAAGGTCTCGATGGATGGAATTGTCGGGCAAAATTGCGATATTAAACGCATAAGCTGTCGATAAATCGGTATGATTCGTGTGTCTGACACTTCTAAGTACCTTTCTAAGCTGTTTATGACCTTGGGTCAGGTCAAGGCCATCCGAGGTCACGAGGTCAAACTGCAGATTACGGTCATTAGGCGTTGTAACACATGTTTATGGGTTTGTTTTCGTCTAGAACGCGAAAAATGACCTTAGAACATTGTTTGTTCCATATAAATAGAAGTAAAAAGCAAAAATGGAAATGCGCTTTTTATACATAGTAATGCTGTGAGAAGTGGTCGATTTTTGTCATTTAAAGGTCATAACTCGGTCATTGATAAAGATATCGACTTTAAATTTGGTACACATATTCACCGCATACGTCTCGATCACATATATTCCGGTTTTTGGATAATTATGATTTTTTCTTGATTTTTTTTTAAAAAAAATGGATTTCTCACAATTTTGAATTAAAACATAAATCAAAAATCCGAGATAGCAGTTTGATAGCCCGGTATATTGTAAGTAATTTGATATAAAACAATTGAGTTTATCTCAATTATCGTACCTTTGACAGCGTTTTCCGCAAACCATTATTTTGCAACAAAAACCGAAGAACATGACGTCACTCTGACGTCATTCCCGGTTGACCTATCATAGCCTCATATTTTTCCGTTTGCCAACATGTGTAGAATTGATGTGAGAGAAGGTATTGCAAGTTTGGTGACGATACCTGTGTTCGTTTAGGAGTTATTACAAAATAACCGGAGGGGGGGAATAGCCCCCCAGTAACTCGCGGGTTAACATACCATAATTTTATTTTATTTTAAATATACAAAACTCGATTTGAAAAATGTTGTCGTAAGTCGTTATTTTTAAATATAAACTAGTCAACATTATCACTGACGTTATTTCCGGTTGGCCTATTATGACCTATTTTTTCCCTCTATTGTCATTTGCGGAATTGATTTAAGAAACGGTACTGAAAGTTGGCGATGATAATGACAGTAGGTTGTTTCTGAGAGGCCTGGCCCATAAGTTCAGTCCTCCGCAACGCTATAATCTCCGATAAACCCATAAGTGCAGTCCTCCGCAACGCTATAAGCTCCGATAAACCCATAAGTTCAGTCCGCCGCAACTCCGATATATAAGCTCCGATAAACCCATAAATTAAGTCCTCCGCAACGCTATAAGCTCCGATAAACCCATAAGTTCAGTCCTCCGCAACGCTATAAGCTCCGATAAACCCATAAGTTCCGTCCCACAGAAACGCGAAAGGTTGCACTGAACCATGTATTGTCACCAGACGGCTACACGACACCTGTAAACACCAACACACATACAACACTGCCAGGTAATGCAGCATTACAAATCACCAACAACGATGCGAACACAGCGGCACTCCGGCGGCGCGCTGGTTGGGGAACAGAGTTTCGTGAGACCCACGGGTACCCCCTGGGGCACAGGGCGCGACTCAGGGTGGCTGCAGAAGGGGACACACTGTACACTGCAAGGTGTGGCGCTGCTAATCCAGCTCTAGTGTAGCAGGGATTATAAGGAACGTGTGGGTAGCCGTTGGGAGGGACCCTGGTGCCGTCTGGCGCTGTTGACCTATGTCGGGCATGATGTGGGGAGGACAGGTAGTTGAGAGCGACAGGACAGCACAATTGAGGTGTAAGAGTCTGGGCAACAGGCAGGCCAGCGAGACGCAGGCTGATCTTCGTGAATCAGCCGCGTGAAGGATATTGGCGTTTTGCGCAAGTTCTGTGCAGCCTTTTGTCCGGCTAGGTCACCCCCGAGTGTCTTACTCGTGCTGATCCACTGCGATGTATGAAAAGGCTAAGTTCTCGAGGAAATTATGGGTATGGGGATGGGCTTTGCAAAATTATGCGAACTTATTTAAACTGATAGTTAAGTGAAATGTAACGCAGTGGAGATGAGTTGAGTGAGGGGCAGTAGAATGGCATTGAGAAGAGTAGGATACTGACATTTAGTTGTATATTTCCTGTTGGCTACCAGGAAGTAAACGGACAAGAAAGACAGCAGCAGATAACCCCGTGACTGTCCGCCATATGACACCCCTTCCCTACTCCACGAAAAGAAGAACTACCGATCGGCGCGGGTTCGGTCACGGCGCAGGTCGCGTGTCACAAAAATAGCGAGCCACGACAGTCAGACTGCAGAGCGCTTCGAGTTGTCTTCCCGCCCCACCCACACAGGAGTCTGACACATCACATCGCTCGTCGCCAACACGCAGCCGCACATCACAAGTGGGCGGGACGACTTCGCTGCTACACACCGGAGCGGTATTGCGCCCGACAGGGAACACATCCGACACTTTCTCCTCTTCTCTTTCTCCCCTCTCTCTCTCTCTCTCCCTCAACCTCCCTCAATCTTTTCCCCTCTCGTCCTCCATCCCTCAAACCCTTTATCTCTCCATCTCTCTCCCTCTGTCTCTCGCTCTCTGTTGATGCTATACAGTCGCACTCCCCCCCCCCCCCTCCCCCCAGTCACTCACTGCCGCACACTGCGCCCCACATTGCCGCCGCTAGCGCGAACACTACGAGCAACGTCCGAACAGCGTTAACAGCAACAACCACATGGCTATGTACAGCACGATCGCCGCATTCGCCGCGACGGAGCACCACTAGCGGAGCGACGAACCGCCGAGAACGAGCGGCCAGCCCGCGAGCAGCGGGCCTGGAGATCAAATTGTACACTGTTTGACAGCATAATGCTTTGGTTTTCCATCACGTGTGCGCTGCTGCCATTGGCCCACCCGGTGCGAACGCGAGCAGAACGAGCGGGCGTGTACAGTACGGCTATTGCACACCGGTAAACGCGCACTAAGGGACAGCATCACGAAAATGGACACAGAGAACGGCGTAAGAATGGAGCCGGAGACGCGAGCGAAAGCTGTCGAGCGAGGGAGCGAGCGGACATCGGGCGTTGGCGTGTGGCAGACGCTTGACGATGACGTCAGCACATCATGTGCCATCACATCTGCCATGCAGCACAGCTTGACGTCACATTTTCTGACGCGGCGCCGCACTGGGCCAACTCCAAACGCTAACTCCGCCCTGTTACTCAACGCTTGCCTCGAAACGCCCACCAACACTATAATCACATGTCCTCTCCTAACCTGGAAACTACTCCAGCGCCCTTCTGAAGGGCGCGAATCGAACCTATGACGTCACTCACACGTTACCGGCACGTCACTGACATGCCCCGTGACGCGTGTCGCGTCCCGAGCCGGGGCTCAGTTGCCCCCCTGCGAGGCCTGCAGGAACCCCAGTGCGCCGCGCGGGTCGTGGTGCAGCCGCAGGCTGTCTTGGAACCTCAGGGAATCTCCCAGCTGATCCCCGGTCTGCAGACTGCCGGCGGCTGAATCCGGCCGCGGCGCGCCCTCGTGCGTGGAGCGAATCGCCAGGTCCGCCTGCAGGAATCGGAAATCAGGCTGCACCACCATCGTCTCCGCCTGGGTTGTGAGTGAACGGAGAACGTCCAGCGAGCGTGCGCTCTCCGCCTGCGAGGTCAGAGTCGACTTGACGAGCTCGGCCTGGGTCTGCTGGATCATGGCCCGCATGCTGTCGGTGGGACGCGCTGGAGCCACGGACATGCCGGTCTGGCAGTGAGACACCATCGGATACTGCATCCCCAGCCGATTGAGAACGCCCAGACGCTGTGCTCCGTGCGCCTCCATGCGGGGCGGAGGGTGCCCGGCCATCGGGTCGCCGCCGCGCTCCATCTCCATCCGACCGGCGGCAGGTGGCAGCACCTGCGCGTGCTGCAGCATCGAGGTGACGCCACTGACGCGCGGCTCCATCTTCGCCTCGGCAGGCGTCGAGATGCGCGACGACGAGTCCGAGTGCGCTGACGGCGACGTGGCCGACGCGGCAGTGGTCAGCGGCGTGCCCGTGCTGGGCATCCCGGCGCCGGCCCCGCCCATCGGGCCCGGGGCGCTCGTGGCGCCCGGCGTGCCAGGGGTGCCCGGGGCGCAGACCATGCCGGCGGCGATCGAGCTCGGCGTCGGAGTCGGCGCCCAGCTGGACATGCCTGACATGCCCATGTTGGGGAACATGTGGCCGTTCATACCCATGGACATGGAGGAGGAGGCGGCCGCGGCGGCGGCGGCCAGCAGGGTCTCTCGCTCGCGGCGCTCGGCGGCGGCGCGAGACAGCACGTACTGCGCGGCGAACTGGTGTTTCGGGTCCATCCGCATGTGGTCCATGTGCGTCAGGAACGCTGCAGAACAAACACAAGGTTATGACTTTGACAATTTTATTTGGATAAGAAGGCTGCTTCGTCCAATCGGCCGTGAGATAAAGCAGAAGATAAAAGGTGCGGGGGAGTAGCGAAGATTTCAAGAAAGGAGACAACTCGAAACTCGTTTATGACATGCGTTACTGAAAGGCATCTGGTTATTTAAGGGCTCGAAAGTTTCTTTCATTGACCGCATTTTTTAGCCCAAGATGAACATTACAAAATATTCCGTCAGTTTACCTCAAAGAGCAATGCATTGAGCCATTAAACCATCAGCTGGCAAGCCAACTTTCCTTACATGACCAAAACACAGACACGACTATACGTAACCCTCTAGTTCTCCGCCCGGCCAACAGATGTCTCTGCCACGGTCACGGCTCTTACCGGACTCGTGAGTGAAGACGGCCTGGCAGACGGAGCAGGGCCACATCCTCAGCGGCGAGGCCAGCCCAGCCGCCTCCGGGTGAGTCGCCATGTGCTTCCTCAGGGAGCCTTCGTTGACGTACTGCTTGCCACAGATCGGGCACGGGTGGTTCGGAGTCCGACGCTTAGCTGTAACGATATTGGAAGTATTTGTTGAAACGTTGGTTTTGATGCGAAGCGTAATTTGTTTGAAATATCTTATTATAGGGTATTTTTGGAATTATCATAAGAACTTTTGTATCTTTCAATATAAAATGAAGCATGCATCCAGAGTTGGAAGAAACAGTGTTACACGAAGAGGTAATTTCTTATCTTTGTCGCGTTACACGTCATTTAGACAACAACAACAAAAATGCATGTATCGATTGTACTAATGTACAGGTAGTCCCATTTTACCATATCTAATGAACACCGCTAGAGTGATGTTCAGCGGTTTAGTTGTAGTGCTGGTTAGAAGAAGAAGAAACAAACTAAATATATTGGTGACAGCGTGCGAGCTACTGGGCAACACCATATTTAGACAGCTGCTTAAAGGAAATAGTTCACCTTCAACATGGGGTTTTGAACTGAAATAGCAGTTTTGTAGCCCGTGTTGAGAAATCCTTATCTGAAACTTTTATTGGCTGAAAAGACTCTCCAGCCGAACATATTTGACTTTTTGGCTAAGGAATGCGGCGCATATATGATATACCGCACCGTCTGAACTGTGCCAGCACTGCAGGGCGCATGCGCAGACCAATAACGCACACCATAAAATTCATAATTTACAACCTTCTGTCCTGAATTGGCGCGATGTAGGACCATTTTTGAAAAGCAAAAAAGAAACTGTATTAAAAAATATAATAAAATCGTGTTCTGAAATTTTTTCCGAAGGTGAACTATTTCCTTTAACAGTGTTCCAATCCTTGTATCCCACTTTTGAGAGAGACGTTGAAGTGGTGCATTCAAGTTTTCGTCAGAAATCAATTGACTTAAGAAATACCAGTGGCAAGAGAGCATATTCCCAGCGACCAGACCACTAATGTAACATTTTTTCATCAACTTCTTTGGGAAAGCTTCTGTCCTGACCATCAGTCTGGATGGCTATGGTCGCGTGGCTATGGCTATGGTCGCGTGACATCTGTTCTCTCTCATGTTTACCGGTTGCAATCTTAAGTTTTGTTCTGCAGATCAGCTGATTAGCGGGATTTTCCCCAGATTAGCGGTTCACTCGAGTACTTTCTGGATTGACGTTTCGTAATTCCAAGTCCAGTTAGTTTCACTATAGCACGATGACGTCATCAACTAATATAAACAGCCAAGAGTTGTTCCGTGCCGAGGACAAACCGACTAACATAGCACAGATAGGTGATATGTATTTCAGTGCAGAAAAATAGTCTCCATTTGGGTGGTTTATCCAAGTCCTCACAAAACAACGACATGGATTTATCTTCATCTAAAAACAGTCAACCTTAAGATATTTACAACGTCAAGGACGTAATGGTTTCTGAACCGGGCATCCTTGAATACCTTGATAAAACTGCTGAATGTCATCTTATGTTACATCAATTCTGGAACTTCTCCAACATTTTCGAAGTCACCGAAATATTCCAAAATTCGAAAAGGCGTACATTGCATAGCGCAGGGCACTGATAACCACATTCAGACTTCCGTTACCACCTCTCCGACCCTATGTATGATCTTAAGTGGTAATGCTAAGAATACGTGGTAATGCTATACGTGGTAATGCTAAGAAAGCATGGGTGATGTTGCTCGTGTAAAACAGAAATCGTCTTTTGTGAGCCATAATGCAACCCACATCCGAATCCCCCCTGCGTTGCTGAGCCGTGCCTAAATATCAAACAGTGAGTACGGTGAGCGCTATTGATTGCGATCATCAGACGAGAAAGGAGAAATAACAAGACGGTGTTACAAAGTCTTACAATGGCCTGGAGTGGCACACTCTCTGGATGCTATGTTATATGATAATGCTATGCACATCAGTGCTGTTCCCGGGGTGCTCCAGGTCCTACCACGGCATGAAATTACTGCATTTATCGTGGTTGATTGTCAGCACCTGACAGTGATGAGACGAATTTTAATAGATGAATAATGGTTTTAATGCCGGCATAGCGTGCCGACAATGCACCGGTGAATGACATGAATGTCAGTTGTCCACGTCTTTGACACGAGAAACCATCGTTAAAATGTCTTCAGAAATACAGTTCTACAAGTTTCGTGCGAATATACTCGTGTGTCAAAAACATGCTCTAAAATTCACACCGCTTTGATGATATGAAATTGTTTCTTAGCCTCTTCAAGAAACATAGATCACATGTGTCGCAAAAAAACAAGGGTGCGAAAATTATTTTATTGGTTGCCCTGGTAAAGAACTCCGGCCAACCGAAGAGAGATTCGAACCCACGAATTGCAATAGCCGCCTTCCTGCGGCCAGGGGCGGATCCAGGGGGGCAAAGGGGCCATGCCCTCCCCCCTCCTCCCCCCCAACGGCCGGCTGGATCCGCCCTTGCCTGCGGCGGTCGGCGGAAATCAGTGCACAGGCCCCGCGCAGTCAGCAGTGACTGTCCCTCCGCGACGCTGACCTCGACCTGATTCAGATCCCCGATCCTTGTCACCTGTCACCTGTCCCCCGTCACCGATCACCTGTCACCTGTCACCTGTCACCCCTGTAACTGCCTGCGCTCCGGCTGGCACTGAGATTTCGTGTGATCCTTTCTACCCCGCTATCCGCAGTCCGCTCCGCACTTGACTCGGAAAATTCCCGGTATCCGGCTAAGCCCTTCTCACAGATCGGCGGTCAGCACGGCGATGTCCACGGCGACGGCTGCGGACGCTAATGCCGCTAATCCGCTAATCCTCTATAGCTAACTGAGCCGAGCGGCCGCCTCACCAGAAAATGGCGACACCCCTCGGACCCGGGTCTCCGCCGACCGACGTACCGGCGCCGCGCGGCGAGGCACGCGTCTGACCATCGCGTCGAGGGTGATGTTGCCGCCGCTGGTGCCGTCTACTCGCCGGGCGTGTCCACTCCCTACCCCCGCAGGGAAGCTACCTGCCTCACCACCCGGCCTACCTCCGCCAATGGGCCGATACAATTGCACGGTTCGGCCGGCGGTCCGAGGACTGGCAATGATCGGGTGATTGCACGCGTTGGTGGACGATTTACCGATCGCGTTACCTCCAATGACAGGCCGCACACGTAGCCACAACGGGGGCAGCGCTGGCAAATTAAATGCCTACCGTTTGTCACAGGGAATATGGGTCTGGGTAGGCATTCTCCGGTCGCTCTTACCTGCCACACCAGACGCGTTCGGGTCCTTGTGCACGTGCTTCATGTGCTCCATCAGTGCAGAGCCTCCCAGGTACATTTTGTGGCAGAGCGGGCAATTAACGGCGTTCGGACCACCAATCAGCGCCGCATGCTGAAACAGAGGGTCAGCAGAGGTCAGTAAAGGTCGGTAGATATCAGCAGGGATCAGCAGAGGTCAGCGGGGTCAGCGAAGGTCAGCGAAGGTCAGCAGAGGTCATCAGAGGTCAGTAAAGGTCGGTAGAGATCAACAGGGATCAGCGGGAGTCTAATGACTCTGGGGGATCTCTGTTGATCTCTACTCTGATGATCTCTAATGAGATCATTAAAGGTCATTAAAGGTCGGCAGCGGTCAGCGAAGGTCAGCATAACCTAGCAGTAGAATTTGTTTATTCGTTCAGCAGAAATTTGATCACCGTCAGTAGTGATTGATTGCCATCGATGGCGATAAGAAGAGGTCGTACCGGTCAATAAACTATTGAATATTGAAGTATTCCGTAGTTTCGCAATGAAAGTACCTGCAGTACAATGCACACGTTAAACTTTGCAACCGCGGATACATATGTTCGTACGTCATAAACAGACAGTGGAACTACCTTTATCCATTATTCTTAGGCATAAGGCTGATGTTTAGAAAGTCCAGCCTCCGAAAGGCAGGTGTACCGTCGCAATGTCCGTTGTACGCACTTCCAGCCCCTCTCGTATTTCATCCTGACGCGAGGGCCCCAATCTCCAGTCCCCAGTCCCCACTGCACTATCTTTTGTAATTTTCCGCTTCAGAGGTGGTTTTTATGGTTCGCATAAATTAATAGTTCATCTTGGCTGGGACTTTTCGCATAAACGAACCCCATTAGAATTCGTTCACGCCATGCAGATCTTGTCTAATGAACAAATGCAGGTCTGGGATAAATCTCCGATTACCAGGGATGCGCCTACGAGCTAACCGATTTCTTAATAAAAACTGCAAAATAAACAATACCGATCAGCAAAAACATTACAAGTACAAGCTGGGAACGGTCGCCGCCAATGACTGCGCTGAAAAGACTCCTTCTTTTTGCAGGTGACCGTGGAAAAATCGCGCGTTTTTTGTTCGTGGCGCATTTCCTCCACTCGGCTGAACACCTGCTATCGGCCGATAGTGATGCACCATTAACTCACAGAGCTATGAAGCGGTAAAACGGGAGTAAAAACTAACCGAACACCATGTTAAGCCTGTTCAAGCATCAAAGGGAAACTAACGTTATGTGGAGGTCGTCCGATATATTCGGCCTGTGATGGAAATATCGAGGTAACCTATGATGCTGCAACTGTCTGAATGCAGAATATTCAGTTTGTGTATCCGATATATCGGCAATGCGATTAAAAATGCGCGCATATTAAGTCAAAAGTATTTTCTATAGCATTCGAACACCTTCCACGAAAATAACTTTGTCTTGCCCCAATGATAGAAGCCACTTCTCCTGTTATTAATATGGCAGCGGGTTCTAGAAATGGGAATCCTGTACCAGGATTGACAACGAACAAAAGACAATCACTAACTGAAAAATCCCCTAGAATGACAGCGGCACGCAGCAATACAAGTGTTGTCAGCTCCTAGCACAAGCAGATCTGGTCGCTGGGCTGTGGAGCAAAAAATGTCTACTCGCAATTTGTCATCGTCTGCGAACCTTAACCATCCGCTCGGTAAAGACACAATCATTGAATAAACGGCAAAGAATGCCGACAGAAAACAGCGAAAAAGTTACAATAATGGGTCATACCAATTATTACTGTGGTGCACTTACAATGCGTATCGTTCTGCCTTTAATCAATCACGTTGACTTGACAGAACGCACCGCAGAATGTAACCCGTGAGAAAAGTACCCGTTCGGCATAGACGCATTCGACTAGAACTCATCCGGTCAAGAGCCCACATCATTCAGATGCCAATTTCACTCAACTTATAATTGGTGCGGGAGTAAATGGAACAGTTTGATTTACAGCAATCATTAAGAGGTTCTAGCGACGAATCACGTAAGGTGGAACACCAAAGTGCAGTTATCGCCGGGCTAATGATTGCCAGTCTCTCCTCTCAGAGACTAATTAGGGAGTCTGCAAAACGGCAGTAAACTGATTTCTTGCTCTTCGCTGCGTTTATGTCCCCATAAGCGGAGTGTTTACCGGGAACGGTCAACCGCTCCGTCAGTTCGCACAGCGCGCCGGAACAGGTGCGCCACTGTATCACGCGCGCCACAGCTGTCTCCGTGTGGCGCAAAGCGGTCGGGGCGATCCCCGAAGGCGAGGCGTACACAGAAATCGAACCGATGGAAGGACATGCCTATGGTTTCCATGTAACGGTTTAATTATGGAAGTCCAGAGTCCATACACTGAGGTAACGCTTACAACATGGGCACAATCGTCGCTTTCCGCTGTTTCTAGAAAGGGACTGTTGAGCCCATGGCTTTTACGGTAGGGAAGACCGAAGATCCCCTGGCTGCTTGTTATTGGCCTACTTCGGCAACAATAGCTCCGGTTCCCATGGCGCTTCAGCTACAGCGGTGTCATGGTTAGGCAGTAGGCACCAGCCGCCATACATGTGGCCTTCGACAACGCAGTCACTTCAGGGACACATTAACCCTTCCACAATAGGCGTCAGTTTGGTTTCCGTGCAGCAAGCCCATGTACCTTCTGTTTCTACCATTACAGAGACTCGCTGCATTTGCACAAATTCCTGTTTAAAGATAGGGTGATAATGTTCCATTAGACCCCTGTCACTCATGGCTATCCGTCCTGTTTTGCTTTGGAAAGCATTGATGGACCAGTAACGGTACCTGTATATTATATCAATCGATTCATTAATTTATTAGTGCCATTCGACAAGCAATGTACATCAAAATTGCGTTATGTAAAAATGTGTTTAATGCCTGAGAACTTCTCTTATAAATATGTTAAAGTAATTTGAGGATCATAGCACTCGAGATATGTCCTATGTAGAGCGCGAGGTGAGGTAAGCTTGAATGCAAAGCAAGTATAAGGTTCGTTAATGCATGACAATCTTCCATTCGAAAGAATCCACCCTAGCAACGTGATTGCGTATCCCGCCAATCAATACATGCTCTTACGACACAGCTGGCTTCGAGTCCAATTAGTAAAAACAAAGACAAGTTGCGTGGGATTCTACACAACATATTCCTCTTTGCGATCCAGCAGAACACGTGTCACTGAGCGAATTATTGCTCAGCGGATCGGCCAGAACAGAACATAAAACGAACGCAACGCTGCCGGAATGTGCGCGCACATTCCTCGCATTCTTTCACAACGTCGCTGGATGTGCTCGTGGGAAGATGGCTTTAATTAGACCCGTGTCTCTGCTACCCACCTCTCCGGGTCTTTACTACCCACCTCTCCGGGTCTTTACTACCCACCTCTCCGGGTCTTTACTACCCACCTCTCCGGGTCTTTACTACCCACCTCTCCGGGTCTTTACTACCCACCGCTCCGGGTCTTTACTACCCACCTCTCCGGGTCTCTGCTACCCACCTCTCCGGGTCTTTACTACCCACCTCTCCGGGTCTTTACTACCCACCTCTCCGGGTCTTTACTACCCACCTCTCCGGGTCTTTACTACCCACCGCTCCGGGTCTTTACTACCCACCTCTCCGGGTCTTTACTACCCACCTCTCCGGGTCTTTACTACCCACCTCTCCGGGTCTTTACTACCCACCTCTCCGGGTCTTTACTACCCACCGCTCCGGCGTTGTGTGTCTGTGTGCGTCATTGTGGCAGCGGAATCGGATTATCGTGGTCTCGGCCAAAGGATACGGCGCGGGTCTCGCCTGGGAGCGCACGGCCTGCAGGTGATGCAAAGTGAATGGTGACCTGCTGGAGGACTTCTCGGGCGTTGCATTGGGGCGATTTAAATGTTGCATTTCTTAATAAAAATCTCTTAAAAGTAGCAAGTTCGTAATACAAAGTATTTTGTACTGAAAATAACCGAAGGAAAATAAATTGCGTGTGGAAGTGAATATGTTTCACAATTTGTGTTTTCTAAAACTTTGAAATTTCGTTTGAAAATTTAATTCATACATGTTAAACCTTACAACTGGTCATTGAATGATGATTGCGTGTATGGCTTGCTTTTCCCATGGGAACTGACCTTGGTGGTGTGCGTGCGCAGACTGCTCTCGGTGGCGAACCCCTTGCCGCAGATCTGACAGTGGAACGGCCGGTTCTTCATGCGCTCGATCTGCGAGTCGTGGTTCCGCAGGTGCTGCTGCAGGTTCGACAGCTGGATGAAGGCCCTGCCGCACTCGGCGTAGTGGCACTTGTACGGACGCTCGCCTGTGGAACAGAGGTCAGGTCAGGTCAGTGGGTCGGGAGAGGCGCAGTGTGCGATTCAGTGGCATTCCCCTTCGAAGAGCACTCCAAGTTGGCAGATTGTCTAGCGCCAATGAAGTTTGGCCGCCGATGTCAAACATGTTGCAGAGTTTACTTCCGGTTAAGCTATGTTCCACGCTCCATTGCAGGATAAGTGTTGATTTGCTAGCTATCTGTTTGCATGGTGTATGCTGATAGTAAGATGTAGTCATGATTCTCGGATTTATTCAGTCCTTCATTCGTTGTATATATAATTTTCCCTTCAAATTTGGTGCAGGCCGAGACATTTTCTATGAACGTCAATCGTTTGTATCTGATCTAACTATAAAACAAAGAGGTATCAGGATCTGCGGGTATCGCTGGTGCCTCAGCGATACCCGCAGAGCTCAGTCAAGGTTAGCCAAGACCTTGTCTTCCCAACGAGTCGCATTTGAACTCGGCGAAAATCAGAAACTGCAGGATTATCCCTGTGTTCGACATGGCCGTATGGCGCACCACTGGCCAGTTTGAGCCGGGAACGGACCGCGAGACAGACGGGCACCTGTTCTGGCCGCAATCTCTGTGTCACGCAGCTGCATCTTGAATGTCGCCCGAAAACAACTCATGAACTCAGCACTAAAACTGAGCTGTTGACACGTAAAAACGCCGCCACAGGAGCCGCTGTGGGCCGCGCTGTCGGCGGTGCGGCCTGCACAGTGCACCCAGTCGGTCTCTGCAGCCTGGTGTCATGTCCAGTGTTGCTGCTGACGGCCTCTTATCACTGAACTCTGCGGCGGGACCGGTGGGGTTGAGAGCGGTTACGCTGGGACGCTGCCATCTCGTCTGCTCCTGGTTGGGAAGCACACGGGTGTCCCGATCGCAGAGAGGGGTGAATGTCCTCGGCAGACCGGAGAGATGTCAGGGGTGTCCGTGTCCTCGGCAGACCGGAGAGATGTCAGGTGTGTCCGTGTCCTCGACAGACCGGAGAGATGACAGGGGTGTCCGTGTCCTCGGCAGACCGGAGAGATGTCAGGGGTGTCCGGGTCCTCGGCAGACCGGAGAGATGTCAGGGGTGTCCGTGTCCTCGGCAGACCGGAGAGATGACAGGGGTGTCCGTGTCCTCGGCAGACCGGAGAGATGTCAGGGGTGTCCGTGTCCTCGGCAGACCGGAGAGATGTCAGGGGTGTCCGTGTCCTCGGCAGACCGGAGAGATGTCAGGGGTGTCCGTGTCCTCGGCAGACCGGAGAGATGTTAGGGGTGTCCGTGTCCTCGGCAGACCGGAGAGATGTCAGGGGTGTCCGTGTCCTCGGCAGACCGGAAAGATGTCAGGGGTGTCCGTGTCCTCGGCAGACCGGAGAGATGTCAGGGGTGTCCGTATGATATGTCGATGGGTTCGGTGATGCAGAAGATGGCAACGTGGCTGCGCAGAGTTACAGCAACGGCGCACAGAGTTACAACAACGGCGCACAGAGTTACAACAGGATCAGCGGCCTGGCGCCCGGGAGGGACAAGATACAAGGGCTGGGCAGGCTGTCAAAAGATGATGGCGTACAAAACAAGGTAGATTACAGGTAAAGATTGTTTTGACGTGATTGGAGTTTTAAGAAGTAATGGGTGACGGATTATCTTGCAAAGGACTCAATTACATCGCGGGCAAATGGGATAAAATGCATGATGTAATCAAGCACGATGGTAGAGACGCCTGAGGGAACTGACACCTGAGAGTGTACTACCAGGGCTCGTTTTCCAGTTCCTTCCTGACGTGCATTAGGCAAGTATATAATTGGCACTATAGAAATAGCTCAACAAGTGAAGGACCCTGATTCCTGAACTTCCATTACTAGTTGACCTACATTTGTATGCATCTATGGTACAAATGTAGGTCAACGGATCAGCGGCTTCTTTTCACATCAACTATTCCGGAACGCATAAATTTGCAACAACATTTTATCCATGACAGGTTTAGATTTCAAATATCGCAAATGCTTCGAGGATGAAACATTTATTTTATCAAACAAAACTTTGGAATGAGGAAATAGCGGAAGTGTTTCCACGACGGTCAAGAACAGGTGGGTCTGTGCCTCCTGAGCCAGGACGGATGAACTCAACAACAGTAATAGTCGACTTAGAAGCCATTTGTACCTCGGGTAATGGTTAGTTCGGTCAAAACATCCGATGGAAAGAACATCAAAATCCACGGTAACCATGCGATGCAAGACATAAAGTATGCAATTATATATACATAAAGTCGATCGTCAGGATCATCCCGCACGGGGCCGCATAGTAAGACCGATGAAACTATGAATCCGTGTGCTCCTAAACCGCCTCATCCATCTGCTGAAACCAGACACGGAGCATTGGGTTTGCCACTGCGCACCGCAGTCACCGGCAGAGCCGTGCGCAAGACTCCCCCACAGGCAGGGGGAATGTATAGATAGTAGATACCAACGACACAGACGGGGCTTTGTTGTTAATAGAGACACAGACATGTGCCATGGCCGTGATTTTAAAGACAAGAGGGACTGCTAAGCTGAGTTGGGAGAAATATGTGTAATTCCGAGGCACAGTGTCTGTACGGATGCGTTTGAAAACTGTGTGCTGTCCTGTCGGTCCAAGTCAGAGATTCGTGGGCAGTCTCGGTATGAAGAACACAAGTGACAATTGCGCTCCTAAGTCCTAAGTTTTCCAAGAGAATGCTGGAATGCACAATGTTTATTGTATGATAATATTGTATCGGAACCTCGGACGATGTTTTACCCCTCCATAATTCGACGCCAGGCTGCGCCACTGCACAGCATCCAGCCTGATCCCACACAGGCGGGGTCGGACACTGGGAGGCGTTCGTGTCGAGCCCAGTTGCAGCGGCATCACGAACATCTCCGAAAATTACCCTGGCGATCGTAGTATTACATGGAAAAATGAGCCGGCCGGCACGCAAATGCCATTTCGATTTTCAGGAGTTCTCCTGAACAGCAGCCGTCTGACGTCTGACGGACCACCGCATCATCTCGTGGAGGGGTTTTCGGGGGTGCACGCGCCCAACACGATTACCGAGCAGCGTCGCTGGGTTTTCCAGCCGCAAGACAACCGTACGGCAACCACGTGTCATGTCCGCAACCAAACGAGGCCACAGGAGCTCAAAACGAGCCCGAATCCACCCCACCATCCCGCGCGCAGACGACACCCGTGTAAGAAGCCGAGCGCAGCCGAGCGCAGCCGAGCGCAGCCGAGCGCAGATGTCACCTATCAACCGAACGCAGATGTCAACTATCAGCCGAGCGCAGATGTCAACTATCAGCCGATCAACCGAGCGCAGATGTCAACTATCAGCCGAGCGCAGATGAGTCCACGGCGATGTTCAGCATTTTCAGATGTTGGCCGATGCGAAAGCTTGAGGCCAGTTCCGAACTAATATCGTGACCAGGATGGGCTCGCCCGCTGGGAGTATCGAAGTGCCCCAACGATGTTCAAAGCGAGACTCATTCCACCGATGATTACTTCCGAACGAACTTTTCCGAAACTTCCCTGGCCGAGATTTTCAAAGCAGCTGCTTGATTATCCGCGAGCTTTCTCAAAGCGTTCCGAGATGGGTTAAATATAGCCTTTTCGCTGCACACCCTATGAAAATGTAGGGGCACTCAACTGCCGACAGAAAGCGTCTGCGGTCTAAACCACAGCACCACTCACCCTTCATCAGCAATTGAAACTGTGCATTTTCTCATCAGCAGGCCAGTTTTTTTGTGTTGGTGATAAATCGCTGTAATTGATCTGGTCTCGTTCGGGCTGCTGCTCGGTTAGCGCAGAGGCTCTGCCCGGTTACGTATTGCCTATTCCGTTCCCTGACCTTCAGTAGCTGATGATATCTGATGTAAATCAACTGTTTTTTTTAGAGATATAACCTTTCAATCGTTTCGTCACCACTTGTATCTCTATCATCCGTCATGACTGACAAGAGTGAGTGGGGACAATTGATGCCTCAAATGATCCTGGAGATATCTTATTAATTAAATTGAATATTCACCCAATTACACCACGGCTGTGTCACAACCAGTCATTTATTGAAATTGAATTGATTGCATTAGTCTCACGCCTATAAGACATAACATTTACCAAAAGCGTATTACCCAGCGTAGAAATGGCATTTATATGAAATACGCTGGGCGGTATCAAATGTAAGGCACCGCATTCAATACAAATAGTATTTTGAATTTACCGTACGTTTATTAAACCCTACTTTGAGCGGTCTGAATGTCATACTGAACACAAACTTTCAAAGCTCAGTACGCGTCCAGAAACTGCTGATTGAAACATGGCAAAGAGGTCTGTCACTTGTTGGTCGGCCAGGAGCTCGTTCGCTGGACATTTTCCTCACGTCACTAGATTCCTCTCTCCCCAGACGGTGTTCCTGACCAATGGCCGGACAGCGGGCCATTAGGGTCCTCACGCGGCCTCATTTTGGGCGGGGAACCGCCAATCCTGGGCTATGTTGTCACCGTCCAGGTAAACAGGGCGACACAATGCGCAGCAGTGACTCGGTAGTCGGACACGATGCCGGCCGTCCGGCGCTGTGTGGCCGTCCGACTAGCGAGTGACGAAGGGCGGCCAGGGACATCTCAGGAAAACGTGACTGTTGGGTCTCATGGGAGGGATCGGTAACTGAAAGGGACGAATCGGACCTAGTTCGCATCCATTATGCCGGTCCATGACACCTATAGCAAGTTAAGGAGCCTCGCATACCTGTCTTCCTTCGACATAGCCCTTACCCATACCCTTGGTCACACAGAATTTGAACATCCAGATATTCGACGAAGAAAAAGTTCAGCTATTTCAAACATTTTAGGAAAGTTTCCACCCAGCAAGCGGCACCTGTGTCTTAGCGTTCCAACGTGAAACACTATCCCCGCGATAAGATCATGTGAAGCGTTTTTCTGCCCGAGTATCCAGCAGGCGATGGTTGAGGCCGCTTACCGACGACAAAAAGAGCAAGGCCACCGCTGCCGCTTCGCAATTGACGCCAAATGCCGTCACATGTCAATAATTGGCTAATCGAATTCTTTTAGCGAAGGTGCCGACCTGGCAGCGCGGTAATTTCAGGACGGTCGGGGCAGTTAGGTCGGCCGCCGTGCCCCAACCCGGTATTATTAAATCAACTGATCCGTCCGTTCCACTTCCATTAATTTTTTATCCACCTTTTTGTTTCTATTAATCTTTTTATCTCCCGGCGTCCAGACGAAAAAATCCGCACCGTTCTGAATGCAAGCGGCAATAAATTATACGAAATAGTATCTTTTGTTTTTGGCGCGCCTATGGGAAAAGGAGGAGCTAGTTTGCATGGGAGAACCATTTATCTAGCGGGGATTTGCATAGTCTTGTGCTCGGGACCAGCTGCGAACGGTGACGACGGCCGAGCAGGTCGGCCGGTGGGGCTCCGGGGATTCCGGGGACTCCGGGGACTCCGGAGGCTCCGGGGACTCCGGGGACTCCGGGGACTCCGGGGACTCCGGGGACTGTGGAGGATGGGGAGGAGGGTTGTGGGCCCAGGCAGGCCGGCCGGCATGTCTGCACTGCACAGGCCGCCAGATTTGCAGGATGTGGGAACTGCGGCGAAGAAGTGAGGCGTTTACTGCAAGTGCACCATGCGGTGAAGGAACGAAGAAGACACGGACTGTTTCAAACTGGTGAAATAAAAATGTAGCCCTGAAAGAAGGCACGGAAGTAATATACTCAATCTATTTTATAAGTACTCAATTTAAAGAAGTAATGTCACTCAACTTATTTGGGACATACCGATATCGATGAGAAAAGCACTTGCTGACGAAGCTTCAATAGCGAAATATCTAATATAATTTCGGCCTTAATTTATTTCTTTACATACTTATTATGAGGTTACCGGTTATTGTATTTCTCATCATGATTAACCTCACACAGAGTTTTCGCCACCTTAGACATACCGATGTCGTTTAGTCTACAAATGTGCATAGTTGTTTGTGACCTGATGTTTCGCACCTCATGCCAGGTGATGACATGCGATGTCGCTGTCGGTATATACGTTTAATGGTGGCTTATGTCAAGTCTGATGAATTCTCCTGCGATCTGATGCGACCAGATCAGGATCTGCTGTGGTCAGATCAGGATCTGCTGTGATCAGATCAGGATCTGCTGTGGTCAGATCAGGATCTGCTGTGCTCAGATCAGGATCTGCTGTGCTCAGATCAGGATCTGCTGTGATCAGATCAGGATCTGCTGTGGTCAGATCAGGATCTGCTGTGGTCAGATCAGGATCTGCTGTGATCAGATCAGGATCTGCTGTGGTCAGATCAGGATCTGCTGTGCTCAGATCAGGATCTGCTGTGCTCAGATCAGGATCTGCTGTGATCAGATCAGGATCTGCTGTGGTCAGATCAGGATCTGCTGTGGTCAGATCAGGATCTGCTGTGATCAGATCAGGATCTGCTGTGGTCAGATCAGGATCTGCTGTGATCAGATCAGGATCTGCTGTGATCAGATCAGGATCTGCTGTGCTCAGATGCCGGGTGATAGGCTGGTCGGATCAGACCGATGCCATGTGTGACTTCAGCTGATGGGTGTTGCGCTGCCGATCTGTCTGGCCGGATCAGACCGATGCCATGTGTGACTTCAGCTGATGGGTGTTGCGCTGCCGATCTGTCTGGCCGGATCAGACCGATGCCATGTGTGACTTCAGCTGATGGGTGTTGCGCTGCCGATCTGTCTGGCCGGATCAGACCGATGCCATGTGTGACTTCAGCTGGTGGGTGCTGCGCTGCTGCCGATCTGTCTGGCCGGATCAGACCGATGCCATGTGTGACTTCAGCTGATGGGTGTTGCGCTGCTGCCGATCTGTCTGGCCGGATCAGACCGATGCCATGTGTGACTTCAGCTGGTGGGTGCTGCGCTGCTGCCGATCTGTCTGGCCGGATCAGACCGATGCCATGTGTGACTTCAGCTGATGGGTGTTGCGCTGCTGCCGATCTGTCTGGCCGGATCAGACCGATGTCATGTGTGACTTCAGCTGATGGGTGTTGCGCTGCTGCCGATCTGTCTGGCCGGATCAGACCGATGCCATGTGTGACTTCAGCTGGTGGGTGCTGCGCTGCTGCCGATCTGTCTGGCCGGATCAGACCGATATCCTGTGTGACTTCAGCTGGTGGGTGCTGCGCTGCTGCCGATCTGTCTGGCCGGATCAGACCGATGCCATGTGTGACTTCAGCTGATGGGTGTTGCGCTGCCGATCTGTCTGGTCGGATCAGACCGATGTCATGTGTGACTTCAGCTGATGGGTGCTGCGCTGCTGCCGATCTGTCTGGCCGGATCAGACCGATGCCATGTGTGACTTCAGCTGATGGGTGTTGCGCTGCCGATCTGTCTGGTCGGATCAGACCGATGTCATGTGTGACTTCAGCTGATGGGTGTTGCGCTGCTGCCGATCTGTCTGGCCGGATCAGACCGATATCCTGTGTGACTTCAGCTGATGGGTGTTGCGCTGCTGCCGATCTGTCTGGCCGGATCAGACCGATATCCTGTGTGACTTCAGCTGATGGGTGTTGCGCTGCTGCCGATCTGTCTGGCCGGATCAGACCGATGTCCTGTGTGACTTCAGCTGATGGGTGTTGCGCTGCCGATCTGTCTGGTCGGATCAGACCGATGTCTTGTGTGACTTCAGCTGATGGGTGTTGCGCTGCTGCCGATCTGTCTGGCCGGATCAGACCGATGTCCTGTGTGACTTCAGCTGGTGGGTGCTGCGCTGCTGCCGATCTGTCTGGCCGGATCAGACCGATGCCATGTGTGACTTCAGCTGATGGGTGTTGCGCTGCCGATCTGTCTGGCCGGATCAGACCGATGCCATGTGTGACTTCAGCTGGTGGGTGCTGCGCTGCTGCCGATCTGTCTGGTCGGATCAGACCGATGCCATGTGTGACTTCAGCTGGTGGGTGCTGCGCTGCTGCCGATCTGTCTGGCCGGATCAGACCGATGCCATGTGTGACTTCAGCTGATGGGTGTTGCGCTGCCGATCTGTCTGGCCGGATCAGACCGATGTCCTATATGTGACTTCAGCTGATGGGTGTTGCGCTGCTGCCGATCTGTCTGGCCGGATCAGACCGATGTCCTGTGTGACTTCAGCTGATGGGTGTTGCGCTGCTGCCGATCTGTCTGGCCGGATCAGACCGATGTCCTGTGTGACTTCAGCTGATGGGTGTTGCGCTGCTGCCGATCTGTCTGGCCGGATCAGACCGATGTCCTGTGTGACTTCAGCTGATGGGTGTTGCGCTGCTGCCGATCTGTCTGGCCGGATCAGACCGATGTCTTGTGTGACTTCAGCTGATGGGTGTTGCTCTGCCGATCTGTCTGGCCGGATCAGACCGATGTCCTGTGTGACTTCAGCTGATGGGTGTTGCGCTGCTGCCGATCTGTCTGGCCGGATCAGACCGATGTCTTGTGTGACTTCAGCTGATGGGTGTTGCGCTGCTGCCGATCTGTCTGGTCGGATCAGACCGATATCCTGTGTGACTTCAGCTGATGGGTGTTGCGCTGCTGCCGATCTGTCTGGTCGGATCAGACCGATGTCTTGTGTGACTTCAGCTGATGGGTGTTGCGCTGCTGCCGATCTGTCTGGCCGGATCAGACCGATGTCCTGTGTGACTTCAGCTGATGGGTGTTGCGCTGCTGCCGATCTGTCTGGCCGGATCAGACCGATGTCTTGTGTGACTTCAGCTGATGGGTGTTGCTCTGCCGATCTGTCTGGCCGGATCAGACCGATGTCCTGTGTGACTTCAGCTGATGGGTGTTGCGCTGCTGCCGATCTGTCTGGCCGGATCAGACCGATGTCTTGTGTGACTTCAGCTGATGGGTGTTGCGCTGCTGCCGATCTGTCTGGTCGGATCAGACCGATATCCTGTGTGACTTCAGCTGATGGGTGTTGCGCTGCTGCCGATCTGTCTGGCCGGATCGGACCGATGTCCTGTGTGACTTCAGCTGATGGGTGTTGCGCTGCTGCCGATCTGTCTGGCTGGATCAGACCGATGTCTTGTGTGACTTCAGCTGATGGGTGTTGCGCTGCTGCCGATCTGTCTGGCCGGATCAGACCGATGTCCTGTGTGACTTCAGCTGATGGGTGTTGCTCTGCCGATCTGTCTGGCCGGATCAGACCGATGTCCTGTGTGACTTCAGCTGATGGGTGTTGCTCTGCCGATCTGTCTGGCCGGATCAGACCGATGTCCTGTGTGACTTCAGCTGATGGGTGTTGCGCTGCTGCCGATCTGTCTGGCCGGATCAGACCGATGTCCTGTGTGACTTCAGCTGATGGGTGTTGCGCTGCTGCCGATCTGTCTGGCCGGATCAGACCGATGTCCTGTGTGACTTCAGCTGATGGGTGTTGCTCTGCCGATCTGTCTGGCCGGATCAGACCGATGTCTTGTGTGACTTCAGCTGATGGGTGTTGCTCTGCCGATCTGATGTGATATCATGACTAAGCAGCGTCGGTCTCATTAGAAGCCGTTGCATCGCCGTGTCTCGTTAAGCGGTCATTTCCCACGGTTGGCGATATACTGCGGCAGCGTAGCCTCCATGATCCCGGGACCACGTGGTGTAGGTATTCACCGACAACGTGCTGCTGCGGTCAAAGCCAGCCATTCAATGCAAGGTACAAAACCGCACTGGCCACAATCTCGAGGTTGTAGTTTTTCTGCAGGTTTGGATTATAAGAAGGTAGCTTGCAAGTAAAAGTAAAAACTAAGTAGTTAGTAACGCAAATGGAAACATTAGAAAGCAAATATTTGCATATTAGTGTTGCGAGAATTTCCGAAAACTGAAAAACACGCACCGCCTTGCGCCTGGCACGACTAGTGGTGCACCACAGAAGCACGGCATAGCCTGACTTGGGTGCAGGCAGACACAGCACATGCACCACATAGCTAACACTGGATGCATGTATTTGCCATGTCCAAGCATGGTGTAGACCCGGTATGTCAGTTTACCGAACATATCAGGCCCGGTACCGAAGACACTGCTTACGGTGTCGTGCCAATATCCGATACAACTGCGTATATCTTTCTTCATATGACGTAACGTTTATTGAAGTACCGGTATTAGACAATATCTGACTCATGAAATTCTCGGGTATACTTTCTTCCACGTTCCCAGCAATCTCACTATCTGGGGCTTTGTAGGACGTCAGATACAAACTAACCCAATTGTTGTGATCGTTTAGGATCCATGCAAAACCGCAGGCTACCTCCGACCACCCGTTCGTGAGCCGCATCAGTCTGACAGAGCAAACCCCTCACGAACAGGTGGAAGCCGGTCGCTGGCACGGCGGCGGAGTCGGCCGCACGCTCCACTGCTCCACATACGGCAGTATATAGCCAGCCAGTGCCCCGTCTTTCTGAGCGAGCGGTTCGTGACCAGAAGCCCGCCGCTCCCGCTGCTGGCGGCTGACCACAGGCTCCGTGCGTGCCCTACTGAGTTCAGGAGTATCTCCCTCCTCAGAAAAGCCTCCGTCAGAGCCGCCCACCGTCCCTGTCCCGGTCCGAGGGGCACGCGACCGGCGCCGGGCTCGACGCTCGTCTTCCGAGCTCTCGCGGCCGAGTCTTCCACGCAGCGAACAGGACATTTGGCCAGTGGGGCCGGTGGAACGTTTCTAAAATGTTAAGTGGTGAAATTAATTCCGTGATCACTATGTAAAGCCCAAAACACTTCAATTTGCCACTTGCAACCAAGTATGTCTGTGTGAACTTTAATACAAATGGCATTGGGCTCAATACTGCAAATAACATGAAGCTGAACATTATAAAACTCCCAGATGATGCAAGACGAAACCACTCCTGACAGCTTAAAATTATATTTGTACTTGAATAAGAAGTGGGCGACCGGATAAAAAGCAAGTTCGTATGAAATTGATTAATTGTGTTCTGAAAAGGAGTGGAAACGAAGTGAAGTAAATCTAAGAAACGAAGAGGGCAGATTACCGAACTACTAGCTATCCTAGACGTCATTTGATCCTATTATAAGATTAAAAATGCAAATATTCTACCATAGTACTGAACACAACATCGTTATGGCCGAGAAGGCGAAGAAGCTTGTCTGATATTACCAAGCCGGTTAAATGCTGGACTACTCGTTTTGTAAAAATGTTAGATAAGTTTCAGCCACGCATATTTAAAAAGGAACAACAAAGAACAACCAGTGTCCGCAATGACATCAACAATTTTTGTCTTCTTGGTAACAGAACCTTAAGAACTGAAACCCCGAAACCATATCGTATCATCAAATATGCATGATACTGAGCATGCTCATGCTAATCCATGCTGGGTTTTATATCGCAGAAAGTTGGGACTGGATCTTTGTCGGACATTAATAGCGCGATGTTGTTGCATCTTTAGCTGACATTGCTTAACATTGCAGCTGCACCTTTTTGAGGCATTCGTGATTCGCTGACTGCACTTCGATTGTGTCATGATTCATGAATGTGCGGATCATTAAATATGCCACAGTTCCGTGTGTGTCTACATATACATGGACATCACGTGTGTCCCAGTTCCCACTCCCTTCCTTTTCCACCAATTCACTATCGAAGAAATAGCATGAAAGACGAGGCATGCGCTGATGATCGTGTGATATGGACACCGCAAAGCATTTGTTTGCATCCAAAAAATATGGTAGCACGAAACTGAACCTCTGCCAGTGTGTCGAGTACGTTAGGTCAGTCTGGGATGCGGCTGTGTTGCATTTCGTGTGCTAGATCGTGAGGCGCAATGCTGGGCAATGCTTTCTCCTAGGACGCCTATGACCAAAAAAAGTGGCATCGCCCCGTGGCCAGAGCATGACATAGCCCACTAAAGTCCTAAAAAAGAAGTGTCATAAATCGTGCGAGTTCATGAATTCGGGAAACACAATAGCACACATTGACGTCATTTATCAGCTTCAGCATCTCCTCGCAATCCGATGCAATAACCACACCACGCGCGTCACACCGCGCCGTGGCGCGGACAGCTCTCCTCGTGGAGAACAGTGGCGCACGCGACCGCAATCAGGGGCGAGATCAGAGGGGAGCGCCACTGGGCCCGCTCCCGATCCTCCAACACGCGAGATCGCCTACCGGTCAGTAGGGTAGCATTGGGGACCGTTCAGGCTCGAGAACCGTTCACCGGCTCGTCTGGTGACTGTTATCGCTTGTAGCAGGCATTTCGATAGGATAGGATAGGATGCGCCGGTGCAAAATGCGGTGCAAAATGCGGTCCTAATTCACATTGAGCGAGCTTGCATTACTTTTAGTTCACGGAAATTTCGATGAGTTCTCTTTTTCCATGAGTGGCGCACCGACATAAGTCCGATTTCGCCAGTACTGTCTATATGACGTCCAGTCTGGTACCCCAGGCTGTGTGAAGCACATTCTGCGGGGTGTCATTGTGCGCACGGGTGCCATGTGGGCCTGCCCGGCCGGCCTGGCGAACCTGCCCAGCCGGTCGACAGACCCTGTCGGCGCCACTGATCCGGCCGTGAACAGCGTGACTACAGGCATCGCATTCACAGCCTTAGTGGCGCGCACAAAAAACCTCCGCGTCAGGTGGCATGAATATCATCTGCATATCAACGCTGAAAGGATCATACAAGTGACTCGGCGGCGCGCTGAAAAGATGCAACAATTAAGAAACTTCAAACAAGTAACCCGTTCTTCTGCTCCCATCGCGACCGAATCAATAGGCGCGCCGGAAGGCTCACAATGCCGCCTGAGAGGTGGGAGTTGCGACCGTATCGCCATCGGCTGCCCGACGCCGCCGTCGTGGGAATGGTAAAATCTATGGGAGAAACGGTAGATGCCCAGTTGGCGCAGCGAACAAATAACGATTAATCTTCTCTATCTTTTCCGGGCACCACACAGCGAGTCGGCCGTTGAATAAAGGCAAATAGCATCGCTGTCTGCGAACTGTGAGACGGCCACAAAACGACTGTCATATGCAAATGGAGGGCAAGCAACGCAAATTAATGCCCAATGAATCGAGCGCTGGTTCGGATAATGGGATCAGGTGCTCTCGTACAAATATGCCGGAATAACGGGGGTGAATTATGCTAATGTTAATGATACACTGCATGGAGCTGCTTTACAGATACGACAGGTTTGAATGCGACCGCAGCGTTGGCATCCCAAGCTCATAGCGGTGATGATGTCATTACGGGGGATGAAAAATCCATCAGACTGAGACGGTGTGGTCCCTGCCGCGGATTTAGCCTCCACACGTCCTGATGTGATGCTAAAAGATTCGTGTGCATTGTGCACACACCAATTTCCCACGTATGTGAAGCTAGCTTCCGAGGCGGGTCTGTGATTGTCCGTTGTTTTATGACGGTACCTGTCAGATGTAAACCCGTAACATCGCTGATTTTGACCACAGTAAATCATCGACGGGTATAAAGTCTGCAGTTGACTTAACCAACGTCACATATCTGATATCAGTAGCCAGCCATATGATCCCGACCCGAACAAAAATGCAGCGTACACCGCACGCAAACCGATCACTGCCCTACAGGAAATACTGCCACCACAACAAACGACAGCCAAGGTCTAAAATAGCTCGTGTCAAGTATAAACACAAGGCGTGCCATGATCGGCTTTGTACCGACACAGCGCTGCAGATGCGTGATCTGCTGGTGCGCTCGTGCGCGCACGGTGGCAGCGGAGCCGGCCTCCGCCCACGGCTCCGGCCGGGGCAGGCCGGCCGTTCCCAGTACCAGTAGGCAGAGATGCTAATTGGGATCGGCATACCGGCGTGCGCACGCAAACCGCGGCCCCTGCACGATAAGACGAACCGCACAGCCGACCACCGTCCCGTGGGGGGCACGCCCCCGGCGGGCACGCCTGACGCCAGCACGACGGGCACGCCTGACGCCAGCACGACGGGCACGCCGGCGTGCTCTGGAAAGGCGGCGTGCTCGGCTACGGCGTCAGAGGCGGCGGACCACGGCACAACGGCCGTAGCCGACCAGGACGTGAGGCCGATATTTCTAACAGTCGAAATACGGTTTGAACATGCGCGGAATGGTTTCGAAACTATCATTGTAATCTTTCAAAATCAATTGAGCAATATTGGGGGAATTTCACCATGTTGTTATTCGTTACAAATGCCCGTACAGAGGCTTTTGGATGATAGGAAATTGGTATGAATGGGGAGTACCTTCAGCAGCCCCACGGGGAGTATGCAGAGAAGTTGGGTAATCGGCATTGGGCAGCCAGCTTTCGTATACGGGCGTAGACACTGGGCATCAAGCGAATTACTACGTGAATCACTAATTATGCTCATTGGCTGGCGATTGCAGTAGTTACGAACATCACTTGTCGTTGGCGAGGCACGCGCGAGTTGTAATTTACTTTTTTTGCAGCGACAATTTCGAATGCCGATCGAACAGAAGTTGCCTAGTAATTATCTGGGCCCGAGAAGATAATTATCGACCAAAATTAGCCACCAAAGCACAAGCGTTTACGCAGGGTTTTTATCATCACCCGGCACAAGAACCCAAGTATCACAGCAGGAGTGCTGTTGCGCTGAAAAACAACGGCTTCATCCTTGGCTTGCTCGTAAAAGTTCGCAGCAATGGGGAGGTGTTTCTTTTCAGTGGCGAGATGCAGGATTCATTGTCAACTGCAGCCGTGCGATGTGAAACTTATCCACAAATAAATTCCACCCGTCGTCTTTGCGAAACAACCGGCTCTCGAGAATCCCTTGGCGAATATTAAAACGGCTGAAGGTTTTATTTTCGGAAAAACGACCGGGTTAGTTGAAAATTCCCGGTATATGAAGAGACGAAAGAGGCGGAATTAAACGCTTGCCTCGACTGCCTGCAAAATATGGAACTTTTCATAAGATTAGGGAATCTTTGATGAAGACGGCGGGCTTGGAAGTCGAATGATGAGAGGACTGAGCGAGGGAGAACTTATTAAAAATGCATGAAAGGCTGAGTCAAACATTCCAGAATAAAACTACAAGTCCTGCCAGCAATATCGACTTTAGAGAGTGGTCGAGTAGGACATTATTGCCAAAGTATTTCTATCGCAGTTTCTCGATTCTGCTGTAATTTATCCCTGGTTTGGAAATTCATTTGAAGTAACGGTCTTGGATTCTAACGGGTTTTACGAAACTGGAAATGCAATTCACCTCTTGGTGATTTGGCATAAGAGCCTGGTAAGTGCGACAATATCATCACATCGTCCCTTATTGGAACTGTTATTAAAATGCATGCTTCTATAGCATGTTAGGACATCAATATTCCATTGCATGTTGTGTGTGAACTAAAAATGTAAATGGCTTATTCGAAACAAACTATCCTGTGAAACCGTTAGCCTTTGTTTGCTATGGACAGTATTATTCATGAAGTCCCAAATATAACCAACTAAACGAATTTGAAGTATAAGCCGTCGTCCCAGCCACAGCGACATACGCGAGGAGCCCCGATTCCGATACTCGCAGCTACATGCGTGGCACACCACACTGGCGTCCATCAATAACTTCAACTAATACTACGCTATCTTTGCTGGGTATTTTTTCCTCAACCTAACTGCACGAAATCATGGCCCAGTTAGAGAACAAAAATCATACCTGCATGCATATCCACCAATTATAGCGTATCCCAGTTAGTTCGAGAGACATGCAACGCTATCCATTCAGAGTTTGGGACAGAGAGCACCTTCCGTAGCAACCCATCATAAAAATAGGCTATGTAATGATGCTCGCTAACTTACCTGAAGGGGAAATATTCGGTCGAATTTGGCCGTTGAGGCAAAGCGCAAAACGTGTAAAACGTTGCGGCGAAGCGTAAAACGTGTAAAACGTTGAGGCGAATTGTAAAACGCGTAAAGCTAGTCACGAGAGTACCTATCGATAATTGGCTTCATGATGTATGATATTTACGCGTGTTTGGCCTGTTCGGTACGATTTGAATTGCTTGAGCTTTTTTTAAAAATAATTTAGTATGGCAAGTACTAAAACATAAGTGTCTGCATGATTGCATACCTTCAACCGTGGCTAGGAACTTAACAGTGTTTGCAGCAGTGACCAGACAACACAATGCAATACATGAAACGCAACACACACACCAGTTCAGGCGTCAACAAATGTTAGCTATTGAATACATCTCCAGTTAAAACCAGTAAAACGCCTTTTTAGGCGATGACCGAGCGGTCACGCTCTGGTAAAGCTAAAACAGGTTTAAAATATGAAACGGTACGGGAGCGCACGTGGTAGTGACACATATATCTAATGGTGAAAACCCGATCTCAATCGGAGCAGTGGTTGCAAAGTTATTAGCTTCCGAAAAGCGTCTGTATGGCCGGGTCGGGCCGGATCGGGCCGGGTCGGGCCGGGTCGGGCCGGGTCGGGCCGGGTCGAGCCGGGTCGAGCCGGGTCAAATGTAAATTTAATTTGTTTAATTTGTGTAAATTTGTCTAGTAAGTTGACGAGAAACCTCACGGGCGCTTCGCGCCCGCTCGGCAATTAATTTTAAAAATTGCTAATATAAATAATCCTCTTCAACGACAACACTACTTAGTTCCGTCCGTGCCGACATCATTTGCCTCCGAAGCGTCATGGACCGATTGAATGCTATAAAACCGACACAGGCGCATCACTTTCACTTCTGGATGGACCGCGTCACCTTCCATGTCCAAACCGGATTTTTTTTTACCGCAGCGCAGCAACTGACTTTGATCGCCGCAAAACAATAAGCAGGAAAAATGACCGGCGGCCACCGAAAAGGACCGTAGGACAATTTTCCTGTTGCTTGAAAAACGTGGGACCGCACCGATACAATCAGTGGCTGGTCAGGCCTGAGCCTTTGCAAACTAATCCATGCTGTCGCATGCTCCGAGCCCGCCAAAAACCGGCCACAATCGCGCCATCTTGGTCACGGCGGTTTTTTTCCGCAGCGCGCTATGGTGCAGTCTCCATTATTGGTCGGCCGGGAAAAATGTCGCCAGATCAGAGGCTTGTTTCATTTGGGTGTGTACGACTTTACTGTGGCAGAGATAGAGCCCTACCATTGTCCAATCGGGCAGCAGTACTTTTTAGGGTCGCCGCCGCACTCGGCTTGAAAGGAAATTGCAAGCCGGTTAGCAGGCTTTTCATGCCCATTATCCACGCCAAATATGTAACATTCCATTTGTGGTGCCTATTAACGGCTTCCAGGAAGCTCTTCGAAATAGAACAAGGATACAACTGCCAACACTTCCTACCCAATTGTCCATCCGTGCGATGGTGACAAGGATACTGCACATGTTTCCTACCCGTCAGCCAACGTTTGCCCTAACGAAGCGGAGGCGATGTTAAGCGGCATGACAGGTGCAATTCACCGAAATATACACGTCAGAGAATAGAGAAAAAGTGGGAAAATGGTAAATGTTTTCCATTAAGAAAAAAACGCGTAATTGGATGGCAAAAGCATGATCAAAATGTAAAAGTTTCTGCCAATAGATTAAAATATATGTCGAGAGTCGAGCGGGAGTTTAATTCAACGTCACGTTAAAGTGAATAGAAATTATTGGAGCACACAGCCACAGGCGCAAAATATAAAAAAGAAGAAAAAATCGCTATTGTGAGGCCATTAGAAAGGTCATTATTTTCGTAGGCTGCAAAAACAGAAGAGCAATTGTTATCGGTAGCTTCAGCGTCGGCGCTACCACACCTCCTCAGTCACCAACCGGTCGAACCACCTGATCATTGGAGCAAAAACCGCTATTGTCGCTCCGTCACACGACAAAAACAGAGAGTGTGTGATCATTGGAGGTGTTGAATGATGGGTTCATATTTTGTTGTATAGGCATCAGCAGGCAAACAGAATCTTTTCTAGGAAATAGGAAATTAATAAATGTATGGGGAATTTCAACTTGATCGGGCAAGTAGATTCTGAGATACAAAACAGGGTGCGCACGTGCAGAGGTGCCCACATTTGACTTGTGGGAAAGTGGGGCCTGAGAGGTTCCTAACCACACAACAAATTTGAACACCATCGGCTAAGCCGTTCCAGAGATATCGAATAGGGGTGTGCACGTGCGCACCTGCAAAGCCACCCCACCCCTGACTTGTGGAAAGGCGGCGGCTGAGCGGTCCCTAACCACACACCAAATTTGAACACAATCGGCTCAGCCGTTCCTGAAATATAGAATAGGGATGTGCACGTGCGCACGTGCAGAGTCCCCTGAGTTGTGTGAAAGTGGCGACTGAGGGGTCCCTAACCACACACGAAATTTTCACATAATCTGCCCAGCCGTTGCGGAGTTATTGCGAGAAAATGCTTTTTAACACCGCTGACGTAGCACGCGCCACGCGCAGTGGTAGTCACACACATGAGTCGGCACTGGTCTCAAACAGGGTAGGTTAGATGGGGCTGATCAGCAAAGAAGTCCGCTTGTCAATCGGACGTGCGGTTGCAGAGATATGAGCTTCTCAAAAGCGTCGCCACGGGCCGGGTCGGCCCGGGCCGTGCCGGGCCGGGTCGGGTCGGGCCGCTCCTAATCAGATTTTTCCCATACACCACGGAAGGGCGAGCGAACGCTTCGCGCTCGCTCGTAACCATATAAATACCTGAAAGTGTATATAACGTACGTAAAAAGCAGCAACGAAAAAAGTAGCATCAGCACCAGTCTAACTGCGTTGTTACAATTTCTGACAGCGCTCGTCTGGTTGAGGAGATATTCCATTCGGGTGCGGCCCTACTTGAGGGCGTATTTAGTCAGGCGCGTGGCCACCACTGGGGTCACTGGGGATCAGTCCCCAGTAACATTTTCGGATTTTAACATTACGCCTATGGGCGTTGCATGGAAAGAATCGACTTCAAAGTGTCTCCGTCCCCACCTACTTTCGGAAGGTGGTTACGCCTATGAATTTAGTAAGTCATGAGGTGAAATCATGTATGCTTTGCTGAAGTGTACTCACTCGTTGAATAGTGACGGTACTTATCATCAGCAGGATTTGAATTCCAGTACTTGCTTTAGTTATATCCTATTAACACAGGTGTTTAATAGGATATAAACAGGTCTGTTTATGACGTGCGCATATGCATCAGCAAAGTTCGCTCCAAAGGCTGCTAGCGTCTTTGAACTTTTTTATCTCGGGACCACAGTGATCCAGCTTTGCTAGTCCTGACTCCACCTGACCCTGGTGACGTCTCCCCTGACCTCGACTGACCCTGATGTCACCACCTCCGCCCCCCGCGGGACTGACCTGTGTGCAGCCGGGTGTGCTGCTGCACGTGGCTGAGCTGCTTGAAGCGCCGGTCGCAGTAGGAGCATTTGTATGGCTTTTCGCCCGTGTGCACCCGGATGTGCTGCACCAGCTGGTGGTTGGAGGAGAAGGACTTGAGGCACTGCTGACACTGGTGCGGCTTCACCTCAGTCCTGTGCATCTCCCGCGCGTGCAGCTGCATCGCAGACTTGTGCATGAAGATCTGCAACAGGGTGAGGAAGGTGTTAGTGAGAAGTGGTGTCGGGGCGGGTGGTTAAACCGGAAAGACGCACACGTGGATGGAGATGAGCAGAGCTTGCGGCTGAACCGAGTAAGCTGACAGAAAAGATCACAGATGCTTGCGGTCGCCAGAGCTGTTACCGGAAGGTAAACTCCCCAGCCAGTTTTGTGATGGATACGACCTTGGTCGGATTTAAAATTAGCATGATGTAATTCCAACCTGCCTGGTGTAACACATAGTGGAAATTTCGCAAATACTGTAACATTCTACGACAGCGGAAACTGCGGACAGCGATAACGAAGCATGACAAATGCAGGAAAAGTTAGCTCTCCTTGTCCACTGATCTTGACACATAGACAGTGAGATAAGATGACTGGGACGTGGCGCATCACGACCATCCCCGTCCGAAGAAGCTGATGCAGTGATGCACGATGGAGCTGACCACCTGGGTGTGCGGCATGTTGAGCTGATTAGCGCTGAGTGACGGCATGTTCCAGGCATTACAGCACGTTCGGCCAGAGCGCCGTGGAAATGCGTCACCAGCGCTGTGTGGTTAGACATAATTTACCCAAGAGTCACCGAGCTGTGTGGTTAGACAGAATATGTCCATGGGTCACCGACGATGTGTGGTTATATAGAAATCACCCAGGTGTCACTGAAGCCGTGTAGTTAGGTAGAAATGTGGCTATGTGGTTATGCATAATCCACACAGGACGATACTTATTGTACTTAGAGACCACGTTCAAGGAAAAATAGGATACAAAAGGAAGGCTGCTCTTACTTGCATCATATCATTTGCACTTTTATTCAGCTAAAACAACGATGGAATGACTCAATATTAAATGCACCAATTATAATACATTAATTGTTCATTGTGCCAAATTAATATGCCGAAAAAATGAAAACATAGCAGTAATAAACTCTTTTTTAATTTCCATCGAACTGTTTCGGCTTCTACCTTGTCATGACCACTCAAATGTGAGAGGTATGACTCTTCGGACTTGGCAAAACAGCAAAACTTAAAATACATAAAACAACGAAGTATACAAAGGCGTGCGGAGTATGTTTCCAGCTAAATCCCAGCTCGTCGGGGGCTTAGAGCGATAAGCAGACATTTTGCTCAGCCCTGCTGCCAGCTTAGGAATGTGTTAAGTAGTTTTAGCAGTTTTATGACCGTTGTGTCTATTTTTGCGAGTAATTTCATGACACGTGGACATGGTGGCTAGAGATGACAACATCTTTATCGTCTGTCATGCGGCGGTCAACGATGGGAACTTCCACTATTTGGCTTACCCTACGTAGAACAAGTTCATTAAATCCTTTATGATGTCCATTAAACATTGTGCTAGATCGCCTGTCTTAGGTGCTTAAGCAGGCAAAAATTGTTTTGTTGCATGTTCATAAAACTATGAAGTAGTACTTAACTTTTATTATACTTTTGCGGGTATACGATATGAGGAAGATCTCATTTACGTCATTACTATCAACAATAAAGCTGACATTAGATAAATGGAGCACACTTTAGTTTTTGGAACGCTCATAAAATTCAAGGCAGCGTGTATACACTTTTCCTTGAATATTGATATTGTCCTAATTGTATTTGATGTGTATGTGTAATTCACACAATGGTTAATATGGTTAAGAATACGTTGCGAAATATTATCATCAATATGAAAATGCGTGCGACAAATCTTAAGATTGCGTCATCAAAACTACCAACACCAGTCAGGAGCTGCACCTGCAATGCTCGGGGACTGGTCCACCCTCCGTACCGGGCGTCCGCGCGTGCGGGCACTTGGGCTCGTGCATGATCCGCCACATTGCATGCAACGTCCGCATTAGAAGCCAGGGCTCATCCCCGAGCACTTCCCGAGAGTTACTGCCTGCAGAAGCCCGGAGCGCCCACAGACGGATAAAGCCGACGGCAGCTGAGGTAGGCACGCCGTGCTGGACGGCGGGTGTCAGTCGTGGGGGGGGGGGGGGGAGGGGAGACTCGGTCGGGAAATGATAGCGCGTTGAGCGGGAGAAGGTCGGAAACGGTCATCATCGAACATTGGTAAATGAGTGAGCGTTGGTCGTGATTTGGTCAGGAAACGGCCGTTTTTTTATCGAAGGGCTTCGGTCGAGATGCATGCGGCATGCGGTTGACCGGGGATCCATCGGGAATACGTCGCGGGAGTCTGCAGTCGGTCGGGTTGAGGCAACGCCACAGCCGCGTGAAGCGGGAGATGTCCCCTGACTGCAGTCACCGAACAGCTGGCGTTAGAGATGACACAGATAGTGATGGGCAAAATTATGCAAACAACCTGATAGAAACTTTCGATTCAATGGCCTGTGTAGCAATTAAACGGGCCGCGCATTCACCTATCCGTTTATTTTGTCCTGCATGCTGTATGACTGCGGCACTCCTGAACTGGAGAATGGTGTCGGCGTGCTATGCCGGGACTGCGGCACTCCTGAACTGGAGAATGGTGTCGGCGTGCTATGCCGGGACTGCGGCACTCCTGAACTGGAGAATGGTGTCGGCGTGCTATGCCGGGACTGCGGCACTCCTGAACTGGAGAATGGTTTCGGCGTGCTCTGCCGGCAAGATCCGAGAGAAGGCGCAATAAATCGTTCGGCAACACTTCACCGTGTCATTATTGGATTAATTGATTCGGGAGAAGTTGTTCGTTTAACACGCGTAAGCGGGCCATAATAATGGTATTCACAGAGTGGGCCGCGCCCATCTGCCGCCTCATCATCATATTTATTTCCAACCGCACGTGAGTCTCTGAATGTTTTGCATGTGAGGCTCCTTAACCCGCGCACTGCAGGGGGTTTGCGCCGAACACGAACTGCAGGGGTGTGTGATTTCCGCCCACCTCACGAGAGAGCTAAACAACTACGCTGCGTAGCGACAAGCGGAAAACGGGGTTTAATAGCTTGATACAAGTTCTATCGAAAATATGTCAGTATTTTTTAGTTCAGGTCAAAATTGAGGTCACCAGAGGTCATGAAAGGTCAAGTTTTCAATTTTTCCCCTGTTTTAGGATCTCGCTCCAGAAATTCCCATATATCTCGGAAACTATGCTAGCTAGAAATAAACTGAAAAAGAGCCAGCCATTGAATTTGTAATCGACAACATGTCCTCAAATTTGACCTCAGCTCCATATTTGAGGCTCCAGAGGTCAAAAAAGAAAAAAACAACAGTTTTTTTTTGCAAAACCATTTTTCGCTAATAACTTGTACCTAATAATGACAACGAACAACTTTTTACGCCGCTGTGTTTGTCTCGTCAAGGCACTTCGAATGATATACATGGTGACCTTATCAGGTCAACTTCAAAATTTTACCACAGGTCACGTGATCTTGACCTGAGGTAAAAACCCAAGTAGGTCATGTTGCATATAGGGAGACGTGTCTCGACGAGACACACACATTGCTGTCAGTTTTACTTCTCTATCTTCATTATGTCGCGAGTTATTGACAAAACAAAGTGATGGTGACCTCGGATGACCTCAAATGACCACATAGGGGTCACTGAACAAAACTGACACTTGGATCATCAAGAATATCTTATAATAACATGATTCAGAAGTAATTGGACTAATATCACGCATATCCTTGAAAAAGGAAGCATTTGAATATTTCCCCATTGACTTATTATGGGGAAGTTACGAAATTGACCTGACCTTAGGTCACCGATATCAAAATTCTGAGACAAACGAATTGTAAGTACTTATGCTCTCATGACACCCTGTAAGTTTCAAACTGATCGGTGAGAAACTCTGGCTTTGGCACAACTGCAAACGTTTTAGGTGGTGGGGTCACTTGACCTGGTCTGGTGACCTGACCTGAGATGACCCGAGATCTTTTTTTCTTCTCAAAGTGTGCACAATTGATGTTCCAACAGGTGTGCCAAAACCCGGTGGCGCTGCGCGCCGACGTTTTTTTCGCTATCTGAGAAAAACCTGAGGCGGGGGGCTGCCCCCCCCCCTCTGCAGTGCGCGGGTTAAGAGACGTGCAGAAGCAAGTAATCCCAAGTTTCTTCTTCCAGTCTGCAACTGGAGCGGCAAAGCACCGCAAAGAAAGGGTATATCAATGTGTGAGCTCCACTGGCGAAAAAGGTGAAAACACGATGACAGGGGTTGTTCCAGGGGCCCATGGTCCCGATGGCCCCAGCGTACATGAGACAAAATCGGTGTTCTCCTTTCGATATAGCCAGTCACGATTAAATGGACCATCTATTCTACTATATGTCTTGATAAACAGTCAGCTGTCAACGTCAAACATGGCGCGCCCGTGCAACGTTGACGCCACCACCTCTACCCGCCTTTAATTTGACGTCCAGACACCCCTTTACGTATCTGCCGCCCCGGCGCGGTATTCCTTTGAAGTTTCACTGAAGCATTTCGGCTGGAGCGGTCTTTTTACCGACAGCTCGGCGTTGGCTGCGCTAAGCTATAGCAGCCAGCTGAATTCATCATCAATTTTTCCCGCCAGATCCATTTATAACGAGCCTGATCGCGCGTTTCTCTCTGCTTCAATTTAGCTTGCAGCTAAAAAAGCATATTATCAGACACCATGCATGAGTTATGTGAATAATGGCCCGGCTTCTTTTGTCTCCAGCTTCGCCGGATGCAAAACTACGGAAATTTATTAAATGGACGGATTATAAATGACTCCCAAGAATTAATGAGCCTTCAGGCAACTTTTTGTTCGTGTTTGCAGGATTTAAGGCAGGAAATTTAAAAACGGCTGAGACCGAAAAGATTTCCAAGAGGCCTGAACTTTCAACACACCGAAAGTTGTGTAGAACTTAAACGGACAAGCTGTGGTAGGCTAACCTCAAGAGACTCAGCAAAGCACTTAATCGTAGAGCCAGCAGAGCAAACTCGGTGCTGTATTAAAAAAGTCATCCGCCTTGTCAATCCAGCAAACATCGTCATCAAGGGGAAAAGGGACTGGTTAGACAGCACAAGTCTCAAACGAATGGGTGCATTCAAATAGTGCAACTTGCCGTTCAAAAAGCATCTAAGCAAATTGAGTCGACAAGACAATGTCCAAAACATTGCGTCTGGTAATATTTACTTCATGCCATTCATTTGCAGGTGTCTCAAAACGCAGTTTGCTCACCATTTAGAGCTACATGCACGGAAAATGCATCCATATACAGATATACCTAAAAAATACAAACGAGCATCTGCTGCGACAATCGCATCTCTTATGCACATCGCGTGTTCTAATTAATATCAACACAAACAGCTGTGCAGTGGACAGTTTGGACATAGCTCATCGTGATGAGCATTCACATCGCCTATAACGTGTCCGCTTTACAAACACATGACACTAACTGCCCATTGTACTCACTACAAATTCAAATTGGGGCGCGCACTCTCCCCGCGGGCAAGTAACGAGTGATATGCAAATATTTTGTCATTACGATAACATCTTTACGATCGGCGGTACATCCGGCCGGCGCGTTTACGACAGCGGCTTCTGTCCGTTCAGTCTGACGGAGCCGGCCTCTGGTCATGTCGGGGGGGGGGGGGGGGGGCGGGGGCTGATGAGGCATCGGGCTAACGAAGCGGGACGGGCCCCGTCTGCCCCGCCGTTACTCATTAGCATATATGGCAAAGTGCATGCATGCACGGGGTGATTTCCATATGTTTAAAAACGGTGCCGGCGGCGTCACCGTGGGACGCCGCCGTGCGAGGTCGGGAACTACCACGAAGCGGGCGGCGAGCCTCGTGCCGCTGCTGTTTGCCGAAATTCAGCCAAATCAGCTAGAAGCCAATGGGACGGGAGAGGAAAAGTGGGCATTCCTATGGTTGTTGGCTGGCATGTCGCATTCTGTGTCAGCACAATACAAAACCGTGTTATGTTTCGGTGGTTCTAATGCACTAACAGCGCAGTGGTATGGTTTGTATGTATGGTTTGTATGTATGGTTTGTATGTATGGTTTGTATGTATGGTTTCCAGAGCGTATTGCGTACGAGGTGAGACAGTTTGTTCGGGTCCGTGAGACTTGTTACTGGTCGGTTGTCATTACCGTGGGTCCTTTTCACCCCTGAGTCATACAAGTCATTTTCGGCGCAGCATCAGCATTATAATATCAATATTCGGTGGAAAGGTACCAATGGAAATAAGGAAGTGGGACTGAGAGAACTAAGGGCTCAGGCAAAGGTGCTGAAAGGGGCACGAACCAAAGACTAATCATGTTGATGCATCGCTAGTTTCTCGGAAACTCCCCCATTGAGTTGGCTGGTATCTTTGGTGCTATTCGTGCAACATCACGAATTTACAGCCGCAATAAATCATGTAATGTCCTCATGGCATTTGTTGGCTTCCTAAGAAATACTGTTTTCCTTTCCCTTGCGGTGTCGTGGTGGGATTTTGTCTTATCTCTCGACTCATGCTTCGTCCGTGAAGCACAACAAAGCAATGACACGCCCTTTTCCATCATCGTCACCTAATTTAGAGTGGTGTAGGTATTTGGGATCGTGTCATCGCGCTTGTTGTACCAAATGTTCAGCCTCCATTGCTAATCTTACTCCACCAACGTAGCATTATAGTTCAGTGTTAATTTTGGGTTTCGTTAACCATCATTTTGAGATTTGACAACCACTGTCAGTTGCAAATATTAGCGCACAGAACATTCATGGGTTCAAAATATTTGTAGCTAATACTAAAAAAAATTGATGCTTTTGAGGCGTTGCAACAAACAAAAAAAACATTATTAATTGAACCCTGTCTGCAATTCAATATTTCCCATTTGTTCTAGTGCTGGTAGGGATACAAACTCACACTCGTCGTCTAGCGTCACCGCACCTCAACTCACGCGTCACCAACGCACTCGTAACTCAACGCGGCCGGCCATGCTGATTTTTACAGCGTCAGCTATCCGCCAATCATCTGTCTGCCCGCGGCGACGGCCGGTCACGTGACCGCGTGTCCGGCGGGCGGCGTGGACCACGTGACCGGACCGTCGGATCGATGCCCCGGCCGATCAGCCCCGGGCGGAAAAATGTCGGCCGATCGGCCCGTCGGCGCCGACGCGGGAGCTCCGTCGAGTTCGACGCGGCGGGAGCGTCGGCGGCGACGGCCGCTCGGCAAGATGGACGCCCGGGAGAGGTGCTGTGTGGGTCTAGGGGGAATTGGAGGAGTCTCATGGAGAGGGGAACCATAGTGGGGAACGAGAAGGGAAGGAGATGCGGAGAGAGCGGGAGAGAGGACGAGGGACGGGAGGAAGAGGGGTAGTGGGATGCGGTATTGCGTTTTACAATGACACGACCTTTCGCTCATTTACCGTTGAAATCCATCACGCTATCCCAAGCGAGAAGACCGGACGACTTCGCCAGTGGCCAAATTCGAGCCGGGAACCCCGGGATTCCGAGCCCAACACCCTACCGACGGAGATATCCGGAGTCGGACCCTAGAAGGGAGACTGGGGGAGATGGAGGTAGAGAGGGAAAGAGAAAGAGAGGGCAATAGGGGAAGATATGGTAGCGGTGATTTGGACCTGTTGCCTTTCTTGCCTTCCTTTTTCCCATCCCCCTATTTGTTCCGCGCCGTCAACTGTCCCAACAGCGAACATCACCGCTACTCGATTGGCACGTTCAGGCATTGGACACGATTCCTCCCTAACACGGTTCAATCAACACGTACATGCTGATGACTGGCATGTATCGCTCCAGCAATATGAACTCGATCTAGCTCTACCCGTGGTATGACTCACAGCTTCTGGGAACGACCGTGAGGCACTCGTTCTGGCGTGGTGCGTCGTCCAGCTATGGCAGTAATGCTAAATTTGTCGTGTGTTGCAGGCGATGGGTTTGGTGGCAAAGCGTAACGGATCATGACATACATATTGGTCTACAACAAGTCAAAATTACCTCAAGCAACAGGATGACGACCCCGCATCGAAGTTGCTATGTCTGATCTGGACATATCGTAAAGCCCGAGGGAACCACTGGATTTAAGATTTCAGGATTGCAGTTAGCATAACGAATTTAAGATATCAGGATCGCAGTTAGCATAACCTTGATAGCATTTGAAATCAAGGCAGCACCACGCGGTCTTCTGTAACCATCAGTCTCCTTTCCCCAGTCACGTTCACTTGTGGGCGGAACACCAGTTGGCTCGTGGCGTGCTGGCAGGCACGCTACAATAGGCACCTCCGATGGAAGGAGGTGGGACGCGTGTTACGTGACACGAGGCCGGTCACGTGGCACGTGAGACGTGGCCGATCGCAGGCTGTAAAGCCACGGAGGTGACCACGGTGTAGGCAACGCCACACACACGGGACACACGAGGACGCCCAACACCCAACACCCGACACACAACACACCACACACGACACACGATACACGACACACGACACCCGACACACGACACACGACGCACGACACACGACACCCGACACACGACACACGACACACGACACACGACACACGACACACGACACACGACACACGACACACGACACACGACACACGACACACGATACACGATACACGACACACGAAACACGACACACGACACACGATACACGACACACGACACCCGACACACGACACACGACGCACGACACACGACACACGACACGCGACACACGACACACGACACACGACACCGGACACACGACACACGACACCGGACACACGACACACGACACACGACACACGACACACGACACACGACACAAGACACACGACACACGACACACGACACGACACACGACACGACACACGACACGACACACGACACGACACACGACACGACACACGACACGACACACGACACGACACACGACACGACACACGACACGACACACGACACGACACACGACACGACACACGACATACGACACACGACACACGCACACGCACACGACACACGACACACGACACACGATACACGACACCCGACACACGACACACGATACACGACACAAGGCACACGACACATGACACACGACACATGACACACGACACACGACACACGACACACGACACACGACACACGACACACGACATACGACACACGACACACGACACACGACATACGACACACGACACACGACACACGACACACGACACACGACACATGGCACACGACACACGACACACGACACACGACACACGACATACGACACACAACACACGACACACGACACACGACACACGACACACGACACACGATACATGACACACGACACACGACACACGACATACGACACACGACACACGACACACGACACACGACACACGACACACGACACACGACACACGACACACGACACACGACACACGACACACGACACACGACACACGACACACGACACACGACACACGATACACGACACACGACACACGATACACGACACACGACACACGACACACGACACACGACACACGACACTCGACACACATCTGACTTATGACATCTGACCATCACACACGACGCACGACACACCCGTGTCATCCGTGTGAGTGATGCTATCGGTATGTAGGCGTGCGCGGGGAGGCGGCAGCCCAATGAAGGTATTTGTTGGCCTCCACTCGGCACTGGGCGGGCCAAGACACGCCATCTGCGCTGACAATGGGCTGCGTACAAGTCTAAGCCGCCGGCGACACCGAAAATGTCCGCGGTGCAAGAAAAGCGACAACCGACAACGCAGATGAACGGGCAGATTTCGATGACAAGAGCGGAGATCTGTGAAAAGTGTGGTGTTGTGACTAGACTTTCTGGCACGCTATGTTGTGTTCGGCGTCATTACAAGGCCTTTTATAACCATACATCTGGTTTCGCTTTTAACGGTTATGACTTTTGACGAGTTTCACACGCAAAAATGACCGGCTTCGGACCCGGCGGTCCAGCTGGCAATGGTCGATCAACCTAGGCGCTTACTGACAGGTGCGTAAGGGAGCCACCACTGATAAGACACAATACTCGGCAAAGGATTGGATACTGGTTAATTCACAACGTATTTGACAGGTAGTGATGACAATTGGACACAACGACGTAAAGAATGTACAAAAGTAAAATACTCTTCAAGAAATACAGTCGAAGTTTTTTTTTTACTATCTCGAGCAGTTTAGTACTGCTCGAGATAGTGTGACAAGGCTGTGTGACAAGGCTCTGTCAGTGTAAGCATATTTTCAATTCAACCCTATCACCATGACGAGCCATCCACTTCTCTCGAGCCGGGCGTTGCTCGTCTCCGCCGCGCCACGAACGCCGCGCGCGACGGAAGTGGCGCGGCGCGCCGTTTACACCGCGGCGCCTTGAAGCGCGGCGCGGTGTTAGCGCCGCTTTGGCCGCCGTTTATCGTCTCAAACGCGCCGCACCGGTTAAAAATGGCTCGGCGATGATTGGACGAAACTGGCGGCGCGGCGGCGGCGGCGGGTCGCTTTGAAGCCGGCGGTGGTCCGTCCTAGGTGGCGAGAGGAGGCGGGCTGCACGTGGGTGGTGTCGCCCCGAGATACACGAGCCCGGATCGCGGTGGTCTCAGCGGGGGGTGCAGATTTGTCACTCGGGCCCGAGCTGGTAGGATCGTTGTCCGTTAGACGAAGCTGTTGGGCGTTTTGGATGCCAATGGGGTGTGGTCTGGCTTTTGGAAATGTTAATTTGGAAATGTAAACTGTAGATAGTTGTCGATAAATGAATATAAGGAGCATGATCGTGAAAGTGTGCACAAACATAATTGAATGCGAGATATGCTGCAAATGCTACATCAGGAAACTATGCGTATTAATTAAATGTTATCGCTACAAATGGTATTGTTCAACATTTTCCAGACATTACGATTACTTCATTTCCCGGGAGCTAAGTACAAAGTTGTATTCGCCCTCTGTACCTCAGGTTTGTGAAATCTTATCATAGCTGATGTCGCCTACGACCGAGTAAGACAATAACAGAAGGCACCAGCCAACTCAGAGGACAGAGCGCACGGTGGCAGTTGCACCGGTGCTGTACCACCCAGCCCGCCTCCAGTGTTCCCGCGCCCGTGCGCCCCGGAATGCGTTTATAATTGGATGCTTGATTTATTGCATTTCCCTCCGTCGGCGCTGTCGCAAAAGTTCGCCGAGATTAAATGAGGCGCAGGAGAGAGTAAAAATGGTAAAAGGAAAACAGTCTGAGCTCGGTAGGAGTTTGCCGAGGAGCCGCCTGGACGGAGCGACAGGAAGACACCTCATATTGCACCGGTAGTGAGCGGGTTTTTAGGGCGGACACCACCGCACTGATGAGCGGGTTTTAGGGCGGACACCACCGCACTGTCCGCAGAGCACACAGATGATAGGATCGAAGACAAACGATCGGATCGCTACTCCGCCGTAGTTAGAGAAATCCGAGCGAGCATTGATTTAGAAGGCACCGGTTCGCCCCGGGAGTCATCATAAATTGGTCATGCTTCGCCTCAAGAGCTATCATAAATCGACTGTAAAGTAAGCCGACGGACAGACTACTGGCTACCAGTATTTACACGTCTATGTTAATCGTGTTAACGCAAATATACAACAGCCACTCAACCACTCGGCCTGCGCGCTGCACAGTAGGCTAGGCCGTCCGCCTCTGCAGTCGATGCTCAATTGATGTTTGCGCCCTGCGATCAATCAATAGGCAGCATCATCCCGCCCCTCCCGCCCCTCCCGCCCCGCGCTCCACCGGTCCCATTTAACCGGACTTTTCTAATGAGACGGGCTCCATACCGGGTAGAGCCGTGTTTTAATTAAGCGTGGCCGGCCGGGCCGGCCGGCCACGCTCGTTGCATCGGCCGTAACATACATCGAAACTGATAAGCTGATTCGGATGTCCAATCAAGAGGAGCCAAATGCCGAATGGGCGCGCATGTACTACGGTTGTACGAATGGGTTCGGTGCAGGGACGACCGGTCGCCAATTTACGCAACCGAGAGGGCTCGGCGCTGGGGCGAGATCGTCGCGGAACAGGAGAGCGATCGATAAACAGGGTGGACCCGCGTGTCGCGCCGCCGCCGCCGCCGCCGAGCATTCATCATCGGCCAACTGAAGACGAGTGACGGCTCCGCGAGGCGGGCTACAGAGACTTGCGTAATGCGGCCCTGTGTGATTTGGAGTGGTTAAGTCGACGGTCTTGCGCCCTAATCAGCAGAGGGCTGTACACGGTGACGAGTGGTGATAAAACGGAGCGCTACACAGCTGTACGTCGTGCGTGTGATGGTGGTAGGTGGATGAGGGTGGTTTGAGCGAAGGAGAGAGGAGAGAGGAGAGAGGAGTGAGGGAGACGGGGAGAGGGACTGGCGGCGCCACCATAGGAGCAGGGGTGGCAGATTGCCATCCCTGCCGTGAAACTGGGTAGCATCAAATTTTAATGTTGCTGTGAAGTCAACATTTTGTATTTCTGCCCTGCCAGTGCCGGATACGGTTGGGCAAATTACCCCCCCCCCCACCCCAAACGAAAAATCGGTAGGCAAACGTATGTTTTGCCTCCAAAATCACGACTTCAAAATCTTTAACCATTATATCATTATTTACTCCCCTCCGCCGCTCGAAACGTTTTACTGGTGGCGCCCTCATGTGTGGGGGTATGGTGATCTTTTGGGGGCTTGGCCCCCTAGACAGATTTATAAATACGCCACTGTTTGTGACTACCATTGCGGAGCGAAATTTGTGCACCTCCCAAACTCGAAACCTAGATCCACCACTGGCTGCGGAACATAAGGTGGCTTTTGCCACCCCTGGCAACAATCCGTGGCGCCACCACCGGGGAGAGGAATAACATAACAGCTGCTGATTTTGTGGTATGTACAGCTGCTCATGGAGAGGAGCTACGTTCTTAGTCTGCTCAGGAAGCCAATGTCAATGCCCTCCGAAACGCTTCGTCTCATCAGATTCGAACTGAAGTCTCATGTGTCACATCGCTGTGACTGCAACGAGTCTCAACCCACTCATTTGCGTCACCAATACCATTAACAAACCACACAGAGAATAGAGTCTAACTCCACCACGGAAATACTTCTCACGTGTAATGATCATGACAGCGATCGCACTTATTTCCTGGATCAGGATGCGCCAATGTCTCATACGAAAACCCGTCTTTCTTCCCACAGATCGGCTCGGAGATAACACGCTCCCGGCAAACCTGCTACGGACTTAGAGCGGCGCTTATCACAAACCGGGCAGATCGCAGTCCAGTTACGGACAAGTCATCCTCGCCTCTATTGCGATGTAAAGATCTTCCCAGGAAAATGACTTCAGAGAGCCCAGATCTCGTGCTTAATTGCGCCGGCTCGAGCCGGTGATCCAGCGCGGCAGAGGGATCACGGTAATTATAACAGCACGAGCTGCTATGGGGCATCATTTCCTGGCCCGGAGTCTACACCTGGAGTCAGGAGCTGATAATGATTCATCAGTTCCTCGTTCCCCGGAGGCAGGGCTGACGTCGGCGGCTCCCAGCCGGTATCAGGCATCTGTCGGTCGGCAGGCCCGGCCTGGCAGCCCCGCGGCGCTCCACAGGAGATAGAGCACAATGCCAGCCGTACACCGCACCTGTTGGAGGTGTTCGTGTACCTCTGTGGCTATGTGTTGGTCGGGTCGGCCCGGGTCCGAATATCTCCCACCCAGCTGTCGACAGGAGTTGCACAAGCCTGCGCGGGACCAGCTGAGGCTGGTCGGACGGTGTATCTGTCCATCGGAGGTGTCGTTGAAGGGTCACGAGGTACGGAGTGTGCCGGAGGGTTCGGTGTTAGTGGCGAGAAGACATGCCGGATCGGAAGATAGTCGCCACCGCCGCCGGCGCCTGGCGCACCGCGAGGAGGCCACTGAAGGTGACAGGACCTGTGTAGGCCGTCACCACCCTCCTGAGTGAAACGCCTGGGCCGATAATGTTTTCGACTAGGACATGGTTCCGTTGTTTGGCCCACTGGTATGCCGATGCACGGCTGGCACGTGATACGAATTACGCTTGCAGTGCAGTGATCTGTCCACCACGCCCACTCGTGTGGAGAGCTTGCTGACGTCATCTCCTGCGATAGCCGGTACGCGGATGGCCTATCCAGTGTATTGTGTGCCAGGGGTACCCGCAGGAGGGTGCACCCGTGTTGGAGGCATCACCAAAGCATACATTCGTGGGCGATATGGGACGGCTGTGTACCTACCCACTACCAGCGATTGGTATGTGGTTGTATCCGGAGGGTGTGCCTGCGGGTTGTACCCGCGGGTTGTACCCAAAGGGTATACCCACGGGGTATACAAAAGAGGGTGTGCCGTGGGACGCCGGAACCGCAGGAAGGGGCAAAGCCAAGGAGACGTTACACGGGATTATACTCCCGCTTCAGAATATCACCACGGGATAGACTGTACCCACAGAGCTACCACGGCATCCCTGAGGGTTAATCCTGCATCCCTGAGGACCAATCCCGAAGGGGATAATCCACAGGGGTGAACCTGCGGGGTGTACCCGCGGAGTGTACCGGAGTAACCCGCACCACGTACCCTGCTGCTCGGGCCGCGGCCGGTACGGGAAGTACTGGTACTGCGACATCTCCATGTTGGGCGGCGCGGCGAATTCCTGCACCGGGTACATGCTCATGCTGGGGTGCGGGGTCACCGGGGAGGAGGCGAGGGCGGCCGACATCGTCATGCCGGAGGGGGTTGACCTCAGGTCACCGCAGGTCAACACGGTCCCGCTCAAGGCCGGGTGATCGGGGTAGGCCACAGGGCCTGTCGCCGGCGACTCCACGGTCCTTCTCGAGGGGGCGAGGAGGGTCACTATCTCTTCACAGTCCCCGTCACGAGGAGGCAGGAGTCACTATCACAGCTCGGGCGGCCTCCTGTTGGTCCAAGTACGAGGGCGGTGTCACTGGTCCTCGTCACACTCCTCTCCGCCCACTCCGAGTCCGCGGTTACCACACAAGTGTCGTGCTCCACTTGCCTAGCGCGCACCGCGTTTCCCCCATAGGGCACTCGGCACCGCCAGTGACACTCTTCTTCCACCACCTCGTCCTCCCTTGTCCTCGTCGCCGTCCGCCGTGTCCGGGTCCTCCGCGCGCGGCGGTCCTCGCCGAGTCCTCTCTGTCTCGCGCGCACGAGCGGCGGGGCGCACGAGTCGCGTGGTCACCGCGCCGGTCAACTGAGACGGACGGCGGCGGCTCGCCTCGGCGCCGCCTCGGGGGCGGGTTCGGGCCGGCTCGGCGGCGGACGGCGGCCGGCCACTCGGCCAGACACCATGGAGGCCACGACGCTGCCCACTGGCCGACGCGCCGCCCCGCGCCACCGCAGAGGCGGAGTTAATCGAGTATCAGCCGCGGAATCGGCGCAAATCAGGTCCTAACGAGGTCCACGGCCGCCGGTCACCCAGCGCTCCACCGTCGCGCGGCCGGCCGGCCGGGAGCGCACGCCGCGCCTGAGCCGTACGGTACTGCACCACAGGGTCGTGACGCTTGAACTGCTTGTTTAGAAGATTCCGATGCGAATGATTAACCTTTTGGTGCTTGGGGCGATTTGGGTTGCGCTGAAGATGCTCTGCAGGTGGCTGTACGGGGGGGGGGGCGATTTGATTAGTTGGGTGGTCGAGTAGCTTGAATGTCGTTGAGATCTCCCCGCGGGTTGCCCTGAGGTCAAACTCGCTTGGATGCTCTCGTGACGGCTAGTGTCTGATTGTGCCGCGCATTTACCTCCGACACTCTTTGGGCAATGTTGCCTGCCTTTGGGCACTGTCTTGAAGTTCGGACGTGTCCGATACAAGTGCCTGATCTGTGTGCTTCAACTAGCTCCGCAGTTTCCGCTCAATTTTAAAGCCATATCTTCGAAATGTTGCACGACACTTCACTTATCACCATTGTTCTCTGGGTGCAAATCTTGATCACCTCAGCCGCCCACAGGTCACCGTAGCACACCTCTCCTGCTCGCCGTCACCTGCCGTCGCTCGGCGGGCCCTCTCCTGCCCACTCAGCGGTGTCTTGCCGCGCCGCTCACGGCGTCTGCCCTGGGGCGGCGTTTTTCGTCGGAGGAGAGCCTGGCTCCGCCCTCCGTCCGACAGAAGAGCCTTCCTGTCCCGCGCACACTCACTCGATTGTTTCCGATCGGTTTTTCTGGCG
>JAXIVJ010004802.1:2500-32500 GCA_036785665.1 Chirona hameri
ACTTTAATAGAGGTAGGGGCGTAAGGATTCAGTCACGTGACTTCCCAGCGCACGTGCAACCGATCGCCGGGATCCTCCAGTGTGGTTGGGCCCAAGGAATCGCAGTCAGCTGATACTCCCATTGCTTTAACATGGAGATTTTGCAATGTTTTTTGGGAAAAAATATTTAGGTACTAAATGACTTCGCAGGTGGAATCATGACCAGGGTATCGGTAGAGGATAGAACAAGGTATTTTGTTATCACCCGGCGGTAGCTTTTCCCGCCTTGTATTCCTCACCAGACGGTCTCGATCACAGCCGACAAATCGCATGCGTTCGGATAGAGCGGTTATGGAGGTGGTATCAGTGGCGGTGAGTCGTATTTTCGGATGGGGGGGGGGGACAAACCCAGGGGCCCACGGCCAAAGGCCCCCCAAACAAAAACAAAATGGCGCGAAATGGTATCTCCTCGGATTTAAGCCACTATATTTTGCAGGGCCCCTAAATAGTCGCAACTAAAAACGTCGGACAGGCCCATGTTGAAGTCTCAGGCCTTCAGAGGGCCCCTCAGGCCTACCGAGGGCCCCATCAGGCCATACCAAGAGCCCATCAGGCCTACCGAGGGCCCTCAGGCCTACCGAGGGCCCCTCAGGCCTACAGAGGGCCCCTCAGGCTGACTGGGGGTACCTCGGGGCCCTCGGGTTAAGTTCTTGGAGGGCCCCTTTTACAAATTTATGGGGGGAATCATATGCCCCTACTTCTTGATTGGGGGGGGGGCAGCTTATTAAAAAGAAATGCGTCAATCGAGCCGCCCAAGACTACCTCAAGCAACTTTGACCGCTTGAACTATTGCCATCTGACGTCAAGACCAATCAGAGAGCAGAATTTCAAATTACGTTAATATACTCTTTTTTTTAAACTAATAATCTGAAGGAATTTATAGTGAAGTGTCAATCTAGAAAATATGTTATATTCATTTGCTTTTCATCAAACACATAAAAGTAGTGGGTTAGGTAACCTGCAACTAGTTCATTATTTGTCAGAAATGGCGGTAGCTAATGCGCCACTTTACTAGACAAACCCGGGCCTCCAATCAGATTCCTCCATTTGGTCACATGTCCTCTTGCCACCCTCCTGGTTGTGACCTAGATCCTCAACATACTTTCCGAGTTACTGTTCCATTGCGTAAACAATGTCATTCATTTCCGCAGGCTGAGCATCTCATCACTGGGACGCGACCCCGTCCGTACGCGACACTGCACGAGGCTTTGCGGCACCGCGTGCATCTGTCCCGTCGCCAGTACGAGTGGCTCCGCAGCAATGGGCACCCGCTGCCAGCCCTGCCGACGCTGCAACGCTACCTGGCTGCCTTCATCCTCCTGCCTGATGACCCAACCGTGCAGATGGAGCTGCTGGCCAAGATGGTGGCGACCATGACTGACCAGGAGCGACAATGCGTCGTCATGTACGACGAAATGGACATTCTGAAGGTGGCCACTTATGACCAGCAGCTGGACCAGGTGTTGGGACTGCACAGACATCGCGTCACGTCGTCTGCCAGTGAGCGACGCTTCTTGCGTGCGAATTGGCCCCAGTGTGCTGCTCGCATCTGGGGCCTGGTGGCCACCGACTCCGCGTGGCGGTTCGGCAGATGGCGTGACGCACTGCTCCGGAGGATTAGGTGTCACGTGTCACGTTTGCTGCCTCTACCCGGACGCCGGCATGTCACCGCGCCGGACTCGCCGCTGCTGACGGGCGCGGCACGGTCCCCAGAGACCAACACCCCGGCGTCGCGGGAAAGGCCGCGTTCAAAATTGTATGTTGTTTCGTTTGTTTTGTTGGGGGGGGGGGGATTGCGTCTTGGACATTTGTTGTTCCATGGGTATATGCATTGTTCACCCGTGCGATGTTCCTCTTATGTGGACCACCACTATGTCCGCTTGTGACAAGTGTTCATTCCGCGAAATTTATATATGTACTTTGCGTTCATCAATTTCACGTCAGTGTTCAATGTTTCCTGTTTTGGAGATGAAATGTAACGCGTGTTCACGCATTCGATTGTAATCAGTGTCGTTGCTTCGTCATTGCGTTAAATATTACCTTCGCTAAATGACTGCGATACACAATTCACCCCTCTTCACGTTTCGGTTGCTTAAAATATATATGTGAAGGCGTGCGCTCCGTGGCGTTGAGTTTTAAGATTATTGGACCGAGTGACTATACTTCTATATGGCGAAACTCCCTATCGGACGACAGACCATGCTGCTCTAATTAACAGTCATAGGGAAGACAGATGGAAGGGGAAAGTGTGCCGGTCACGACTCATATATTGGAGACAAAACGAACTGTTAATTGCTCAGCATCAGACGGGAGGGGAAGTTAGGAGTTGGGTGCCGCACCAGTATACTTTAATCAGATATTAAACGAATTCAGATATTAATTTCTGGGGAATAGATTCCAGACCATGGGCAAAAGGGCACCATGGGTACCTAATGTATACCTAAGCACACCATGAAATACTCATGCGTTGCATAATACGCTGCAAATATCTTTGGGAAACTCCAACGACGGAAATTCAAAACTTTTACGTTTACTAAACACTTGAAGGGAATTGTTCACCTTCAAAATGGGGTTTGAACTGAAAAATCAGTTTTGTAGCCCATGTTGAGAAATCCCTGTCTGCAAGTTTTCTTGGCAAAAAATACTCCAGCCATATATATTTGACTTATAATAATTCACATGGGTATAGTTTAGCCAAAACAAATTTATATATATATATATATATATATATATATATATATATATATATATATATATATATATTGAGCGTTAAAACGTTCATAAAAACAAAATGCTATGGAAAAAGTTTTTGGTCGAGGTGGGATTTGAACCCACGGCTCTATCCAAAGTCAAACTTTATGCCTTTGGGAACACGATTTCCCAACATCCAAGCGAAAAGTTAGTAAAAACAAAAGTAAGATTGTAACAGGCTCTCAAAAGATGTTTCACTTTTATTATTTAAATTAATGGAACCGAAGATACAGAGTACCAAACATGAGAAATTCCCCGTTGCCTCTTATGTTAGACATCGTTGGCTTCGGGCTCTTGGGAACACGATTTACAGCCCTCAAATCGAAAAACACCTCCAAAAGCGTCAAAAGCCGATGCAATTTTCTACTCGATAGCATCTAGGTTTTTCAAATTACCCCCTCATATTTTCTGTAAATTCACGCTGAAAATGGCGAATTTAACATTAAACCCTATGGGCTAAACCCTAATTTGTATCCCACAACTAGATCGGGCTACCATACGGTTTGAGAGGGGGCCGAACAAAGGTATCAATTGATCAACTATGTTTAGACATGAAATGTAGGTAGGTAATAGGTATGGAGGTATCTGAACAAACGGAAGGTATAAAAATGCCATAAAATGACCTTAAAGGTAACGCAGATAATGAAACCCAAATACTGCACAACGCTCTATCGAATGGCAAAAAGGGAGGAGAATGGGAGGTAACTTTCAAATTAAGAGGTATTTTGGGAGGTAACTATTTTGGTAAATGCATGCCCATCTGAATGTAATTTTCCCAATTTCAGAACACTGGCCCTCGACACCGAGCACGATACCGAACGCATGCAGCAACAAAAGGCAGTCATCGAAGCCGCAAGGCGAGGCCTTCTACTAGGGTACTATACACGTGAGGTACCATCGTGGAACAGCCCTGATGATGCTGGACAACCGGGAAGCTGAAGGCGGCTATAACCTCTGCTGGCGACGCCCTACTCTGCTTCAAGCAGGCCGGTATAATACCATGCCAGCAACCATCTCCTGCATCGGCTACTGTCCACTAGGCTATCATTGACTGGGCCCGGACTGAGGCACAGCTGAAAGCCAGTGAAGACCAGCCAAGTTCCGGACACTGAAGGAGGAAGAGGCTCGAGGCCCGTCGGCCGTCCCGGCAGCCCGTCATTTGCCTGGGTACGCTTGAGCTGTAATGTCACCATTTCTACAGCGAGCCGGCTTTAGCATGTTGGGCTACGGGAAAATAGGTGGTATTCGGATCGCAGTTTCAAGCATTTGTAAAATAGTTCGTTCAGCAGATGATACATAACTGTGATGCCCAAGGCCTTGCCTGTTCATATCTGGTGTAGTTTTGGCGAAATTGTGTCAAATTTTTGTCCAAGAAATTGGTTTATGGAACCCTGCATGCCTTCCAATAGGGGTCACTTTCAGCTTATCTGACTGTAATAAGCGTCAGATTTCGCCTTTATTAACTCAATACCGCCAATCAGCGCACCCACGGAAGTTCTATGCAGGCTTTTGTTACCATGGCAACCACCGCGACTCAACTAATCCACCATCTGCAATTCAAATCAAATGGAAATTTCGCTTGTATCATTTCACTCCAATTCAGTACGCCAGGATTTTTCTGTTTTTGTACGAATATAGCATACATTTTGATGCACTGGGAGTATACTACAAATATGTGGTATAAACGCTAGAATCTAGTGAGGAAATGGTTACATAGGAACGAGACCTGTTGTTCTATGGTCTTGGTTTTTATTATCCAATAGGTACATTTTATAATAATGAGTGGAAATTTCACAGTAAAACTCGGGAAAAGAGGGGAAAAATAATATCCATAGCGTTTCCATTCATCCATAGTTTTCCACCAAAATTTACCAATGCTAGGACACTGTTTGGACCTATCTGATTTGCGAACGTCACTGTTTGGACCTATCGGATTTGCGAACGTCACTGTTTGGACCTATCGGATTTGCGAACGTCACTGTTTGGACCTATCTGATTTGCGAACGTTTCACCCCGCATTTGATTTAGCCCAAGCTTTTATATACTCTATGCAGTTTGACAGAAGCTTCGATAATTGTATACATTTTGTCACGCATTTTGTGAGAATTTGAGTGCATCTTCTGTAAGCAAGCAAATTTGAACAATTCCAAACTCCCTGGTGTGTATTCTCATCTAGTACCTATTTGCCGGTCCAGGTATCAGTATGTATAAACATTAATCAACTTCCAATCCTCCGATGCATGCATCAAGGAGGCACCTACCTCAACCTTGGAAAGATATCTTCGCTAGACGCACACTTCATGACAAAATTGAGTAAGTGTGCGTCCAAATCTTGAACACGGTTCATCATTCATGACGCACACGTTCGACGCTTACGCATCTGTAATCTACGCGCGTTCCCGAGCTTTTTGGCCGTTTTGGGCGTGACACCGAAAATCGCAAGCCTATGCGTCATTGTAACGCGTACGCATATGCGGCAGAACGCGGCCGGTGTGAATCCCCCCTTAAAGGGAATGTTTCACCTTTGTATTGGTTTTGAACTGAGATAGCCATTATCTTTGGCCGTTATTGAAAAGTTGAAAATACAAAGGTCATTTTCCCCAAAACTTAGCCGTTTTTAAGCAATTCAATTTATAGTTTGCAAAATGCGGTCTAGCTGGTGCCGCCGCTGATTGGCTGCCAGACTTTTTCAGCCAATCAGCGGCGGTCTATAGCTCAATAATGACATCCCAAATAAAAGAAAAACTGAATTTGTAAAAAGTTAAGTGACTTCGAGAGCAAAATAAAATATCACCATCGTTTTCAGCAGCACTTGCTTCATATTTTCGACTACAACCAGCGTATATTTGACAACTTTCAGAAAGGTGAAACATTCCCTTTAACCCTATTTGTAACAGGGGGGGAGGGCGGATTCCGCCCCCCCCCCCTCATGTTTTTCGCAGATATCTCCAGAACGGCTGGGAGCAGGCCCATGAAATTTTGGGACTTTTCAAAAATAGATTTTCACATATGGAGTCAAAACTTTGAGTTCTCAACTTGAACAGAGGCGGTTCCAGGGCACGGTTTTGGGAGGGTTCGGCGGCGACATTTGGCGATAATACGGAAATGCGATCTTCACGGTTTCTTCCTAACTGCCTCAAGTATGAAGGAGTTACATCGGTTTACGGTGATTGCAACAAGTGCAAATTGGTTGATGTTAACCCATTACCGCCCAGCGCGTCAAAAATGGTCGATGCGTTTGAAGGACTGTACCGACGTCGTGTTTTAACTGATTGCTTTGCCAGACCGTCTGGACTATGGGGAGGGATGTCTAAAAATAAACATTCCGGCTCGAGCGACGCCGGCTGCCGGACATCGATTTGGCAGGGTGTCAAAGTTGGCGATTTTTCGATACCACGACACCGGGTCTATCTAGGCTAGACATTTTGACCAGCAACCTATATTATGGCCAGATAAAGTTTGTCAAATGGAATATAAATGTACGATGTACTCCGTCGTGTCAAGCGTTTTCACTTCCCTCTTTATTCGCGGCTCCCAGCAGGCGCAAAATTTTGATCGACCAATTTTGACTCACCGGGCGTGTGCCGCCTCTTCGCACCGGCTGGGGCCGCCCGCGCGCGGACAGGGATCCCGGGCGGGACGCGCGAAACGAGGAAGGGTCAGTGTTCCCTGTCCCTGTTTAGCGTGCGAACGTGCTGATAATTGTGTTATTCGAGGTGTTGAGCTGTTTGACTTTGTCTTCGGTGTAAGAGCCTTGTTGTTCTGTGCTGGAGTGCTCCGCATAATAAGGCCCTTTCCAGAGCTAAGAAGACTCCTCTCCACACAAGAGGGCCTCCTGACTCCTATCCGCACGGGAGGGCCTCCTTTCCGCACAGAGGGGCCTCCTCTCCACACGGGAGGGCCTGCCACACGGGAGGGCCTCTCCGCACGGCAAGGCCTCCTTTCCGCGCAGAGGAGCCTCCTCTTCGCAAGAGAGGGCCTCCCCTCCGCACGGGAGAGACTCCTCTCCGCACGGGAAAGACTCCTCTCCGCACGGGAGTGCCTCCTCTCCGCACGGGAGGACCTCCTCTCCGCACGGGAGGACCTCCATTCTGCATAGAGGGGTCTCGTCTCCACACGGGAGGGGGGGGGGGGGGGCTCCTCTCCACATGGAACGGCCTCCTCTCCGCACAAAGGGGCCTCATCTCTGCATGAAAGTGTCCCTTTTCTGCACAGAAGGGCCTCCTCTCTGCACGTGAGGGCCTCCTCTCAGCACGGGAGGGCTTCCTCTCCGCACGGGAGGGCCTCCATTCCGCACATAGGGCCCCTAGGCCGAAGTGGGTGTGCAAAAACATAGTTGTGCCCACCCATATTTTTTTTTCAGGGTGGGCAACTGCTCACCCTGACCCCCCGGAATCCGGCGCCGCTGGTGGATGTATTGCTTCCTTCCTTGGCAGCTATGCAGGTCTATGAAGAGACGACATGTGAGCGAAAGAAATCGCTAATCGCGCGTGCACAATGCTCGTGATCGTGTGCTACCGTCACCGTTCAGAAATAAACAAGTGCCGTGCCGATATAGTCATGACTCGTCTGGTTTTGCAATACGTGATAACGCATGATCAAGGTGATTGTTGATGCCAATAAAGCTGGCACGCGACACATCGCAGTTTTTTTTATTTTTTGGCCGGCTCGGCCTCATAAATTAGGTCAGCGATGGGGTGGGCCGGCCGCGTCGGCACAGCGGGGCAGCGCGCGCACACCGAGCAGGCGCCCGGTGGGTCATTTTTGGTCGATGCTGTATCTCAAAAAGTTATCTATATTTTATATTAATATTTTCAGGATTTCTTAATCTCCCCCAATCCCCATAGCGTACAAAAAATAACACAATTCGAATCACTAGAAGTAGGGGTGGGCGTTAATGGGTTAATTAAATATAAAAATTGCATGGCAGAGGCGGTTTCAGGGGTTTGGAAAGGGGGGGGGGTTCCAGGAAGTATTCAATGCTTGGCGGGAAGCCAATAGAGCGATGCAAGAGGCATTTATAGCTATCAAGATGTAAAAGGCAGCTTCTTCAATTATTTGCATAATTTATTACATATAGTTGCAGGGGCGTGTTCAGGCACGTAAAAAGGGACTGACTGGCATGGTGATGACGATATGCCAGCCATTACGACGCAATAGACGGTTAGCTTATAATGTTAATGCACATATGACGCCAGGATAGGGAATAGTGTTTTTTTAAAAGGCGCGCTCAGGAATGGAAGAAAGTGGGTCATATTATTGCAAAGAAACTAAGATGCATGGGGCTACAATGACATAACATACTGCAGTTTTCGGATGAAACTCGCACCACAGGGTACGCTACGAACTATTTATAAGATAATAGGCGAGTCCAGGTAGGGTAAAAATGGGGGTAAGCAATGTGAACTGAAGTTGTAAGTGAAATAGTCTCGGTTGACTAGTTAGTATCATACTAGTGGATAATATACTTATCAAAAGGTCTTGCGCCGCCCCAGTTTGGATCCTGGATACGCCTGACGAAGTACAACATGCAAAAAGGAACTGTCTACGATCAGTAACTTATTTATAGTGCTGGGTAGCAGCTTGCCTGCGGTTAATACTTTTGTCTTATTTGACCTCCCTTTTTCACTAACCTGGTGCCGCCTATGGCGAAAATATGATTTATAACTGTTTTGTCTAATGTCACAATCACATACCATTTCATTTATTAAAAAAACGTAAAAAAATAGTTTTAATACGCATTTACCTCACCCCATATTGAGTGACCTGCACAAGCCTATGATTTTTTTAATTTTCCAAAGTCGCCGCCATATATCTCCAATTCAATATAACGATTCCCATTGGTTGTGTTAAAATCGGTTGATAAACAGCTGTGTTGGATCACAAATACCACTAAAATTTGTAGTTTTTGCCACCCTGTTACCTCCCATCAAAAATGTGGATTTGTTTTTTTAGAAATGTAGATCGTGTTGGGAACCAAACGCCGTTTCATTTTTGAAAATGGGACGGGTAGATCTCATCTCCGGGGGGGGGGGGGGATCCGCCCCCCTGTTACAAATAGGGGTAGCCAGGAGCCTGTTACAAATAGGGTTAATGTGTGGGGCGGGCCTAAAGCTTCGTTGAACGGCCGCGCATCATTTGCCTGTAATTGCTGTTACCCATCGATTCCTGCCAAAATAAACAGCGACTGCTATTACCTGACAAATGTAAAGGAAGCCACGTGCCCGGTTACATATTCGTGGAAGCGTGTATGACGGTGTTTGCTTGTGTATGATGAATCGGTAGTTGCCTATTGTGTTCACGTAAATTGTGTTCTACGTGGCGATACTAATGTCGGCTTAACGTCCTTAATTGAAGCATGAAACTACGCGAAGACGTATGTACGTGAACCGGTAGTCGACATCCACCGCAGCCATCAGGACCATCGCAAACTGGTGTTTGTAAGTCCTGTACTCAGAGTCGGTGTTGCTGGGAGCTTGCACGACGTGTTTGCCGTCCAGCGCTGCGACACAGTTCGGGAAGTTCCACTTCTCACGGAACTTCTTCTCGTTGGCGCTCCAGGTGTCCGCAGTCGGTGACAGCAGGTACACCCAGCCCCTACCAGTAACCGTTTGCAGCACTCGGGCGCTTGGGCGTTAAACTACTACACCAGGGTTCCCATGTTAAATCGATGATTTTCAGACGAGACTGGCTCGTAACCTATGGTACATATTTTTAATCCGACTTCTGAAACAGATAGCTACAAGCCTTAGCTACAATGTTTGTATTTATCATTTTTCTATATTCCGGGCGTGAAGGGGTTAAATGGGTTTGGGGGTTACAAAATATCGGAACGACCGCTGACGGCTTCCAAATACTACTACAGTACTGAAATATACACTGCTTCAACTACTACTTAGTAGTAGAATGTAATATCGCTTCCAAATGCTACTACATGTACTGCAAATAACTACTTTGACTACTACTTCGTATATTTGCTGGCGTTTAATTCAATAAATAAAGATGTAATATATGGAAATAGAAGTTATTGATAGAAAACAATACGTTTAATTTATAATAGACAAAACAATTACGATACAAATTCTATCTTGTCTAATTCATTTGGGCGTTACATTCCTTACTGTTCTACCCGTTGTTCTATTACCCTGGGTACACCGGCCCCAGCAGCCTCCACCAGTAACAGTTGGCAGCACTCTGGCGTTTGGGCGTTAAAAACCTACTACACCGTAGGGTTCCCATGTTAAATCGATGATTTTCAGACAAGACTGGCTCGTAACCTAAGGTACATATGTTAAATCTGACTTCTGGAACAGATAGCTACAAGTCTTAGCTACAACGTTTTTATATAATTTTTCGATATTCTGGGCGTAAAGAGGTAAAATGTGCTTGGGGGTTACAAAATGTCGGAACGACCGGTGATTGCTTCCAAATACTACTACAGTACTGAAATATACACTACTTCGTAGTAGAATTGAATATGATCGCTTCCAAGTGCTACTACATGTACTGCAAATACACTACTTTGACTACTACTTCGTATATTTGCTGGCGTTTAATTCAATAAATAAAGATGTAATCTATGGAAATATAAGTTATTGATAGCAAACAATACATTTAATTTATAATAGACAAAACAATTACGATACAAATTATATCTTGTCTAATCAATTTGGGCGTTACATTCCTTACTGTTCTACCCGTTGTTCTATTACCCTGGGCCCCAGCTCCTCGATGATGGCACGGCAGGTCGGCTCCGCTAGGCGGTATGTTGGGGCCAAGGCTGGAAACTCCATACAGTATGCCATATCGGAGAGTGACAGCCAACCGGCCCTCTGCGCTGACAGGAATGCGGAAGTTGGTCTGCTGGCGGCTGATCCGGTGCTCGATATGGGACAGCAGGTCGAAGCCTTGTCTGGAGAGCCGAAAGTATTGTATATGGCGCTGGGGCTCGCCTAACCGCATCTCTTGGACGAGGTTGTTGACTCGCCCAGGGACTGCCGCCTGCGGAGCACCTCGGTCACCCACTCGCGGCGTCTTGCGGTGCCTTGGGCGGTGCCTTGGCTAAAAACCTTGAAACCTGACCCTTTAAAAGGTCAGGCAGTGTGCGGCCGCCTTCAAAGGTCAGTAATTCACCTTCGGCACATTTAGCATAGAGATGTCGAGGGAAAGGATTTACACATTCTACTTGAAGTAGAAGATATTTCGAAAATATACCAGGTGTCAACACAGGGCAAATCTATCAGATCTTCCTTCCATCTCTATTACTCTTACGAATAAACGGTTCTGCAAAATGGAAATGTACGGTACGGTAAAGACGCAAAGATCAGTACTGCACCTGCAACTCCATGGGAATTGAAATAGCGTAGATGTGGCATATATGCTTTGCATACGAATAGCATATGGTGCCGAGCTAGCAATAGCCCGTCGTTTTATTTCGTCAGGTACCGTAGTGACGGAAAGTTCAGCGACCCAAAGTGTGAAATGTAGGCCGGTTAGCAACAGTTTCCGGCGTTCGGCCGAGATCTGGCGCCAACGGCGTCCGCACGTGCGTCTGGCGGGCTGCATTGTTGTGCGCGTGCCCGGCTCTGACATGGGATGCGCCGTTATGGTAAAAGTCGGTGGCTATACTTTACAATAGTTGAACTGTTTCGAATACTTTAATATCAATTCTGAATAAAACTTCGCCCCATCCGGCTCCTTTCATTTACCAGTCAAGCCAACAGTACCATAAATGAAATAAGCAAGGTCCGTGTCAGCCTTTATTCACGGTCAGAAGAGCCGGCTTGGCTCACTGATCGGGGTACCGCGGGGCAGACGGGCAGCAGGGCAGATCTGATGGGAGCACCGGGTCTGACGTGACGGCGGACGTCTCTTACACCGGGCCTGACGTGACGGCGGACGTCTCTTACACCGGGTCTGACGTGACGGCCGACGTCTCTTACACCGGGTCTGACGTGACGGCCGACGTCTCTTACACCGGGTCTGACGTGACGGCCGACGTCTCTTACACCGGGTCTGACGTGACGGCCGACGTCTCTTACACCGGGTCTGACGTGACGGCGGACGTCTCTTACACCGGGTCTGACGTGACGGCGGACGTCTCTTACACCGGGTCTGACGTGACGGCCGACGTCTCTTACACCGGGTCTGACGTGACGGCCGACGTCTCTTACACCGGGTATGACGTGACGGCCGACGTCTCTTACACCGGGTACTGTTCGCTTATAGCCCGAAGTACTTTCCGGAACGCCTGTAACGGGGCAAGTTCCGTTATGCATTACAATACAAAATTAGTTGGTATTTCGGATGCTGTTTAGCAGCAGAAATAGACAATTTAATATTTAATACATTATTCGTATTATAGTAATATCAACGCAACATTGATTGTAATAATTTAGTATCAACATTAATATCAAACAGCATTGATAATGTTATAAATTTTTTAATTAAATGGTTAGAATCATGTGTAGCTTCTGCAAAAACAAAGTGTGAGTTAGGAAAAATCGCCTAAAGTACCATACAACGGGCGGATCCAGGATTTTTTCAAGGGGGAGGGGGGCGGCAGGGCAGTGAGTGGCGCTTTTTTTTACGGGCGCAGTTTCTTCAAACATGCACAGGGGGGGGGGGGGCGCCCACGCCCCCCCCCCCTGTATCCGCCCCTGCCATTCAAAACCACACAACTGCCCTTCTGCCCGGATTTGACCCACTTTCTCGTCCAAGTGCCCCCCCCCCTCAACTGAATAGGATCATACACCCCTGGTTATAAGAATTTACGACTGCCGTATTATATGTAAATGTGTTTTAACCATGCTTCATTGCAAATTTGCCAGTATTTACGTTCCGCTGCAGCCACATAAACTCGTCAATGTACGACGGGAGGTGTCGCCGTGTGCCCCGCATCCTCTTCAGTTTGGATTTCAGAACCAACTACATCCCTTCCGCCGCATTCGTGTGCACATCTGTCGGGCAGAGGAGATGCATACACATGTTTATAGGTGCGCTATTTCGGTGCGAGGTTCAGTTCGCCAGGGGCAGCGGAAGAGGGGCCCCACTCTAGCTGGCCCCCCACTCAAGAAGTTGGGGGCAAACACATGATTTTGCCCTCTCCATACACTCCAAGAAGTTGATTATATTTTTATTTTTGACCGAAAAAAATGACTTCGAGGGCCTCAAGGTGCCCCCAGTCAACCTGAAGGGCCCTCTAAAGCCGACAGAAGGCCCTCAGTCTGCCCTCGGAAGACCCATTAATGGGCCCTGCAAAATATAGTGGCCTAAATCCGAGGAGATATCATTTGGCACATTTTTTTTTTTGTGGGGCGAGGCTTTGGCCTAGGGGGACCCCTGGGTTTCTTTGCCCTCATCGCAACATACCTTCCGCCGCCACTGCAGTTCGCTAAGGCTTGGTGGCATGCATACATGATCTCCCCTGATATACTTGCGACACAGATTGACGTTCATGCATTAAAGCATATAAAATAATGTTCATTAAAAAGTATAAAAATACGCATTGGTCTACATCAGCACAAGAGCAATCATGTCACGTACCATCGGCCCTGATAAACTCCACAGGGTGGTTCACTGCGTGGTGCACGAGTCCGGCTGCCGCCAGGCGTCTGGCGTAGCCGGCCCACTGGTCCGACCAAATCTGCAAACAAACTCCGAATAATGTAATGACTATGTAATAAGCGGCGGACTGGTTCCAACACGAGAGCCGAATTATGTGTATCTACATAAATGGGAAGCAGCATAACTCGTCAACACATCCTCACGATTACTATACACCTACCGATGCACGCAGGAGCAACAATTTGCTTCGCACCATTCGAAGCAGACATTCACAGGTCATTATTAAAGGGAAATAATGACCTTTTGATTTTGTTAGCAACAATTTCTTAGACTACCGTTATGGTTTTAAAATTATTGTATTCAAATTTAAGAATTAAATACAATTATTCCCAAATTCAAAGTTGTAGGTTTGGAAAAAATACAAAAAAGTACCTTGTGTACTTCATGAAGGTCATTGACAAATTCGTCCTTCCCTACCATTGTTTACATCGAGTGCGGCATTTTTGTCGGCTCTGTGACGTTTCCGATCAAACTGATCCGTGAAGCATCCGTGATGCATGACTGACTATCAGTATAAGGCATGAATAACAACAACATGCAAACTATGCCAACTCGAATGAAATAAGGGCGGAATGATTTTAACCCCAGGCAAGCAAGTATTTGCAAAGCATTCGGCACTGCGCCCCAGTAGCAAAAGGCGAGGGAAATGCATATTGGATACAATATTATTACGATAATTACGATATTACGTTATTACGTCAAGTTTCTGAAGTGTCAACTACTATGAAATACAGTGATAAAATACCTTTAATAATGATTAACAAGAAAATTCAAACTAAACAAAAAATACTTGAAAGCCTGCTGGGTGGCAGAAGAGCGCGTGAGTGAATTTCCTTACATAGGTACTTGTGTTGTGTGGAATACGTCTACTAGTATGTAAGTAGGGTAATAAGGTTCAGTTGAAAACAAATCAAATGTTCTTATTTTTGTAGCTGGGGCATTCCACGACAAATCGACAAAAAAACAAAGTCCAAAATGACACCGTCATCGTCACCGATTATGGCCAACATTGGTATATGGGGTAACCTGGGGCGTTAAAGTGAGCTGTGAAAGTTGTATTGCAATGCAAGCAGTGGTTCAGGAGATATTGCCTCGGATATTTGTATAAGGTCACGGTGCAGGTCAATCTTTGTCAGCCCATATCGCGGAGAATTTATGAAGCAATATAGATGTATAATATGTCAGAATGGCAATGAGCTGTTTTATAACATGAAAATTTCAGAATTTAGTACGTTTTCGAAATTGTACAATTTTTTGGGATACCTTTTATCAAACGTGTTTCTATTTTTCGCTATGCTTTTCTTACGTGTAGTGACGTATTAATTAAGTGCAAAAATAAAAATGAGTGATATTTGTCTCCAAATATCTCAAACTTTGTCATTTTACATGCTATTATATATAACAAATATGCTATTCGCTAATAACTTTTGACTGAATACAAATAGAATGGTACGGTTAACGTCATTTTGCTGTTCTCATCAAGACGAGATGAATGCTCGGCAGCATGACCTCTGTGACATTTGATGACCTTGACCTTAAATTGCATTTAGTATATAAATATTTTTTTTTAATTTGGAATCTTTTTGAGATACCCAAGCCAAATGTATTTCCTATTTTGACTTGTATTCTTGTTAAGTGTAAATAAGTGTCCTTCAAACAGGACAAATACAATTGATGGTTATTTGTCTTCAAATATGCTACATTTGGTCATTTTATGTTCTTTTTGTGACAGATGTTATTCCCCAATATCTTTTGGCTGAATAAAGATGAAAAGGTAAACTGGACACCATTTTGTTATTTTCGTCAAGACGCGTTGAATGATATGCAGTATGACCTCTTTAGCATTTGATGACCTTCACCTAAGGTCAAGGTTCAAAGTTAGGTTTCCAATTGTGGCCTATGTGGCGATGTTATGCATCTTAAAACTTGTCTTGTTGCGAGGAATTCGATGGTGCCTAAATAACGCGTGATCGTCAATGGCAACTTTTTAATTCATTTGAATGTCGAATAGTAACTTCATAACTTCCTTCTCGGTGTAAAGAAAGACCGAAAATGCATCAGTTTGCTTCATAATCATCAACGATCGCGCAATTATTTTAATACCAATAAATTTGTATATGCTATTCGCTAATAACTTTTGACTGAATACAAATAGAATGGTACGGTTAACGTCATTTAATCTTCAAGACAAGTTCAAAGCTATAAAACATCGCCGTGTAGGTCAAATTTGGAAAGGTGACCTTGACCTTAGGTCAAGGGCATCAAATGTCAAAGAAGTCATGCTGCACAGCATTCTACACGTCTTCATGATAACAACATGACGGTTACCATGCCCTTCTCGCGTTATTCAGTCAAAAGATATACGTGAATAACTAATTTGTAGATAAAATTGCATGTAAAATAAGGACAAAAATAGATATTTGGAGGCAAATATCCATCAATTTTATTTTTGCACTTAATTAGCACGTCCTTACACGTAAGAATAGCATAGCGAGAAAAAATATAACCCAAGTGCGCAAAGTGAAAAATAGGGGTACCTTTTATATCATATGGAGGCCCCAGCGAAATTAGCCCCCCCCCCCCCCCCCCCATATTGGGAGGCTGGATCCGCCAGTGCTCAGACATGACTTTAAACGAAATATCACATTTTAATTCCGTCTGGTCATTAGCAAATACAATATCTGCGACATATTTGAAAGGTTCATCTTGCTGATTCCATGTAATCATGTGCAAAATAAATGCGTTGTTATCAGAGTATCGATCAGATCAACGGTCAAATCAACCCGCGCCACGCTGGATTTCTAGGATATCCACGCTCCTCTGGGTGGGGGTGTGCCGGTGCATGCATGGTTCCTGCATGGTGCCGACCCACAGTCTGACCAGTCACGTGACAGGTCAGCCGGCTGGCCGTTCAGGTCCGTGGCCCGGGGTCGAGTCGCTCAGTCTCCTTCCATGTCGAGCCGAGCTGCGAATGGTAGGGGATAGATCACATATGACCAATGGCAATACCACCTCACGGACAAAGTTCGCCCAGTCGACGACCGAGGCCCTGGCCAACTCAGCCTCCCGCATCACCGCCAGGTTGGACGCTTGCATCGAAACGTAGTAGACCGCGCACACCATCTGGCTCAGCGAGGCCTTACTACGTTCAAAAAAGCTGCCGTGGCGAATGCTGATAGTTTTTCGGCATCCGCGGCAGCGCCACACTCTGCCGTCGGCCAACCGCCCGTACGCGTCCTGGTAAACCTCGCCGGCGCAACCCCCTCGTGGGAAATGCACATGTCATCGTGTCTCTCTAACCCCCTTTTACTATGTTGCACTAAAGTGAAGTAAAATATGCATTGGATCAGGCCAATTCTTTCATAATCATGTTATTTGAGCTCAGTATTGACGACCCAGGTGCAATTGTTGCTCAGTGACCTCTGGAAGGTCGGTTGCGGTCATCTCAGGTCAACAGCACCCCTTTGCCAATAACTATTGATATAATACAGATAGAGACGTGCAAATGACACCACTGTGCTTGTCTCGTCTCGTCGCCCCATATGCAACACGACCTACCTGGGTCACCAAATAACCATGACCTGAGGTCAAATTTTGAAGTTGACCTAACCCGGTCACTTGGGAAAATATACACATGCTTCCTTTTCAGAGAATATGCATTGGATCAGGCCATTTTAATATAATGACCGTAAAATAGTGCTTGCCCAAAACTTAAAACTTGCTGAAAAACTTGTGAAAACTCATTTACGAATCGAATTTTTGACAGCTTGCAGAAGTTCGAACTTGAAGCCACGATTTATTCAAGACTCATTGAAGACAGTGCGAAGGCGTTCTCTGGACTTCGTAAGTTCGATGAGAAATGTTTTGATTTTGCCAAGTTTCTTCTTAAAGGGAAATAATGACCTTTTTCCACAAAAATGGAGTTAGCACTTGAAATCGCCAGACTAGACCAAAATATATTGTAAATTCATCACATGCAAACTTTCCTACCGAAAGATATTTAAAGTTAAAGTTGATCAGCGTTCCACACTTTTAACGACCGGTACTTGCAAGTACTTTTGGTCCTCATCAAACTGCGTGCTTTTCCCGTATTGTTTTTTTTACGCAATGGAGTTGAAAATATATTGTGCGTTCTGCTTGTTTGAGATTTGAGATTTGAGATGTATTTGAACAAGATCCACTCTTTGGAGTGGCTTTTCACAAGTTCACGACAGAACATTGACACATATAAAACGCAGCCATGGTGAACTTGCATACCTACACAGAAAAATACTTCACGAACAAAGATACACGTACATACATGCAAAAGATGACTGTTGATACACACCTGCCCATTCACCTCCCCTAGCTTGACAACAGTATTTGTCTAACTTTCGCCCGGTAGGATAGCGTTCCTGGCTCTACATTTAGCTCGTTTAGACTAGTCACGCCGCGGTAGCATAATCTCCTACCTGCCTCCGTGCGAATAGAGGGGAGCGTAAGGAGGCCAGCTCGTCTTGTGTCGTGGTGGTGACGTTGGCAAGCCCGGTATCCTATCGTGCTTCTGAGGTACTCAGGCTGACCTGTCACGATGGTGCGCTCTACAGCACATACCGTGTGGTATGTCACCAGCTGTCTTGCAGTCAACCACTTAAGCTGTTTGATGGTCTCAGACACGCTATCGCTACGTCTCTTGCCAGTCACGACTCGTGCACAAAAGTTGATCACTTTTTGAACACGGTGTAGCTGCGTCTCACCGCATGAACCGAATACCGACAGGCAGTATCGCATCATAGACACGACAAGCGCTTCAACGATACACTTCAGCGCCGATCTCGGTATAACATGGCGTGCGTGCACCAACGCTATAAGTATACCTGTGCACTTGCGAGACACGCTGTCTACGTGTGATGCGAAGTTCAGATGTCGGTCCATTGACACGCCGAGATTCTTCACCTCCTTTGACTCAGCAATGGTGGCCGCACAGAAACTAAGCGTAACTGGCGCTAAGTCGCGAAGCATCGCTGGCGTTCCCAATACAACCATCTGAGTTTTTGTGGCGTTTAGTTTCATGCCGTTATGACAAAACCACTGGTACACTCGGTCAAGCACGTCCTCCATGCGAATGATCAGCTGTTGCACGTCACCCTTCCTACCTGTAACCATTAGTTGCGTGTCGTCAGCGAACTGGACTATACTGACACCGTCTGGCACACACAGACTAAGGTCATTCGCGAACAGCATGTACAACACACAGCTCAACGCTCCGCCCTGGTACACACCGATCACATTTTCCTTGGAGTCTGAAAGAAGAGCCGTTCCGTCCGCGCACCTCACCTGGACCTGCTGTGAGTGGTGTGTCAGATAGTCGCGGAACCAAGAAGCATCTACGCCGTACAAAGAAAGTTTTTCCAAAAGTCTGTCATGAGGAACAACATCAAAACATTTTGAGAGATCCAATAATACCAAAATGCAGATGTTACCACTATCCATGGCTTGAAGAGCCTGGTCTGTTATGACGTGAAGGGCCGTTTCAGTAGAACGTTGTTTTCGATATCCGTGTTGTGCGTCCGAAAGCAAATAATTGTCCTCGAGGTAGCCTGATAGTTGTTTCTGCACTACACGTTCAACTAATTTCATGATCGCGGGCAATATCGAGATGGGTCGTGTGTCGGATGGCTCGGCGGACACCTTCCCTTTTGGTATAGGGGTCACCAACGCGTGCTTCCAATCACGCGGTACCACGCCGGTGGCTAGGCTAGCATTAACAACATCTAATAGCGCATGGCCTACCCCCGGGAAGAATGACTGCAAGATGCGTACACTTACACCGTCCTTCCCGGTTGAGTTCGATGGTTTCATTGACATGAGGGTGGCATACAGTGTGTCTAAGTTAATTGCCTGCACCTTAAATGCACATGTCGACACTCTTGGGAGTCTCGTAGGCACATGAATAGTAGCAGCTGGGACACTAGCAGCCGTGGTCGGGCCGATCATAACGTAATAGTCATTCAAAGCATTCGGTGTGATCCTCGGTATTTCACAAGTCTGCTGTTTCCGACCTATCACTGACCGCAGCACACGCCACAGGCCCCCTCGGTCACCGCGACTGATCGCACCCGCGTATTTCTCACGGCTCTCGTTCCGCACGGCGGCGCGGCACAGTCGGTTCACTCGTTTGTACTCGGCGCGGTCGTTTCCAGCGAGGGCCGCGCGGCGGCGCTGCAGTAGTTGCTGCGTTTGGGCGGTTACAGGCGGCGCAGTCACCTGCCTCTCACGCACACGTTTTAGCGGCGCGACAGTATTCAGTCGATCAATGAAGGTCTGATGGAAAACAGTCCATTTACGTTCCGTGGTTTCACAATCAAAGACTGGGGCCCAGTCTATCTCAGCAAGCTGCTGGTTAAAAGAATCGTGGTCTATCCTGCTAATGGCTCGCCGGTACACATTAGACTGGCTAGCGGGTAATACTCGACCCTCACGGGCCAGCAACACACGGGTGAAGTCATGCGGACCGCCATAATGACACCTCGTAACACCGACACGTCGAATCAGTTCAGGACGGTTGGTAATGATAACATCCAACAATGAACTGGCGGGACGGTACGTGGCGCGGCTCTTGTTGGTAACATGGAGTCCATACGTGGTACATAATCGCAGTAGTGGGTTGGGTGTGTCGCTGTTTCTTGCTTTCAGTAGGCAGCAGTTCAGATCGCCTCCGAGGATTAAAGTTACACGTGGAGAGTTAGCAAGCATATGTTGCAGCTGACACTCTAAATCGTCCAGATCGGTGGCAAGCTGACGCGATGTGTTGTGCGGCACACGGTATGCGGACGCGACCAGCACTGACTGGTGCTTACTGGTACGAACTAACACCCAAACGATCTCCAGGTTAGAGTTCGCTATTCCAGTAACAGGTGTCGGCAGTAACTCACTGGTTAGGCTGTCACGCACCAGTACAGCCACACCACCCTTGCCTTTAGGTAGGACAAGGTCGGCCGGCCGGTCACGTCGGTAGAGTTTGTAGCCACTCACCCCCATCATTCGGTCAGGCACGGACGGGGTCAACCATGTTTCACACAATGCCAAAATATCATAGCCGTAGACACCGTGAATGTCATTACGGAGGTCATGAATTTTGGGCTTGTAAGACTGGATGTTGAGGTGTCCGATGATAAGTTGATCCGCCTCGATGTCTCCGTGGCGGCGCCAGTTCACACCGCCCCTGCTGCCCCGCCGCCTGGACGCGCCCCTGCCGCTTCGGCGTGTTCCGCCGGCCGTAGCCGGTGCCGGGTTAACTGGCTCGTTGACAGATGGACGCTGTGGGCGGGGGTGGCCGGCCGGCTGGTGCGGCTCAGCGGCAGGGGTGGTGGCGGCGGCAGGCCGGCCTGGTTGACGGGGCCACGGCCGCTCGGCAGGCAGGGCAGTATGCAGGATGACGTGCAAAGCATGGAGCATCATTAACGCCCTGATGAGCATTGTCGCTGGTCCTGGTAAATTGGTAGTCATCTCAGCGATTTTCACCGTCACTCGGCAGCATCCGAACGTTCACAGACAGTCGGGTCCTCTCATTCGAGTTCACACGCAAAATCACTCACTTCACTCACTCAACAACACGATCGCTCAATCAGCCGCACTCTTTCACTCTGGTCACTAGGTCTCCGCGTTCACACAGGACTTGCTCACTGTAGGTCAGACACGCGCTAGGATGGTGTAAGCGTTGTGATTATATGCCCGGCGATCTTCTAAAACTAACAACGATTGGAAAAAGTGGCAATACAATCTGAAGCTCATCGATGCACATCAACGGCTGGATAGTTAGTGGTTGCGACCATCAATTTTTGAAAATCGATTCATTTGTTTTCAACATTAGGAGTATTGTATAATTTGTCTGTGGCTGTATATAACACTATGCTTTATATTATCATGCAAAATAATAATTTCCCCCACAAAAATTGCAAACAATAACACAAAACTGGCAATTAAATCGGAAGCTCATCGATGCACATCGACGGCGACCTATTTAGCGTCGGCGATTTGTTTACAAAGTCATTGTCGTGCTTCTCGGCGGACTTAACCATTGTGGCGAGTTGTTCCTGATTAGTATACCCAAGTCCCGTAGCAGGCTTTGTTAATGACGTCACTGGTGCCATTCTTGTGTAGCATTGCAAAATATATCTGATTTTTAGTTGAAAGCTAATTAAAGACTTATTCAAATTATTGTTTTTAAGTTTGAATTGTCCTGCTAATCATTATTAAAGGTATTTTATCACTGTATTTCATAGTAGTTGACACTTCAGAAACTTGTGACGTAATAATATTGTATCTAATATGCACTTCCCTCACCTTTTGCTATTGTAGCGCAGTGCCGAGTGCTTTGCGAATACTAGCTTGCCTGGGGTTCAATTAATTCCGCCCTTATTTTATTCGAGTTGGTATAGTTTGCATGTTGTTGTTATTCATGACTTATACTGATAGTCAGTCATAGTCAGTGGCTTTTGATTGGCTGACGCCTGGTTGCCATGGAGAACGAAAGCGCTACTAGCGTATGTCCGAGCAGCGCTCAGTTTGATCGGAAACGTCACAGAGCCTCCAAAAATGCCGTACTCGATGTAAACAATGGTAGGGAAGGACGAATTTGTCAATGACCTTCATTAAGTACACAAGGTACTTGTTTTGTATTTTTTCCAAACTTACAATTTTGAATTTGGGAATAATTTTATTTAATTCTTAAATTTAAATAAAATAATTTTAAAACCATAATGGTAGCCTAAGAAATTGTTGCTAACAAAATCAAAAGGTCATTATTTCCCTTTAACGGTTCAATCTCCGCCGCTTTTGAAGAGAGAGCATATTTGGAACGCAAACAAAGACAACTGTTTCATGATCTGTGTTCTCTGAATCTTAATCATAACGTTTTTGATTGGGTTAAAGGTAATAGGTCACCTTGAAAGTTGTCTCGAAGTTCAACCATACAACCATCTTGAGCTCAAAACTACGAATATGACTTTGGTTTGTACAACTGATGGATATATGTGGAGAAAGAAGTAGGTTTCTCTTTCTATTTCACGAGAAATCGTACGATAGCAGCAGGCGTTACGCTCCGCCTGACGCCAAGTACAGTCTCTGCCAAGAGGCCGCCGCGCCGCCCGGGCGGCTGAGCGGATATTAACGAGGCGTCGTGACCAGAGAGTGTACCTGCCTCCGGCGGCGAGCGGCGAGCGAAAGGAACTGATCGTGGCCCGGAACAGCGGAATTGAAACCGGGCCCACTAGTCCTGTGTCGAAATTACTTAACGTAGGGAGGTAATTCTTTCACCACAACCCATTTTTAGATCTGCTCTACAAATCTGCTATCTCAGTTCAAAACTCTGTTGTTAAAACTCAAATGTTAAAGGTGAACTTCCCTTTAAGGAGAGTTGCAAGCGTATATTTTGCTCTACGTTTGATGATAACCGTCCAGGTTTGATCAATAAGTGGACATGGACATTGCGCTCCCAAACTCAGCCTCAGCTAAAGGGTTGTTTGGAGAAGCACGCTTCCCAGATACCAACAAGCCGCAACCGCCCCTTGCCATTAAAGAGACTGAAAAACTGTTCGGTAAGATGAAAACCTCTATAATTGGAATTTACTAGCATCATGATAAGTCTATAATTGGAATTTACTAGCATCATGATAAGTCAGTCAGTAACGCTACCAATGCACAGCTAGCTGGCTGGCATACCAATGCATGGCTTGAAAAGGCTGAGCAAAAATGATCAGGTCATTTTTTGGCTTGTTGTTTTCGTTTTCATACAATGATATATTTCCTTTTAAAAATATTAGAATGCTTTTTCGTATTTCGTTTCATTTTTACCAATATATCACAGCGATTTATAAAGTCCTTGCTTTGTCTTTCACGCAGCAGATTACTATCATGCCATTTTTACTAACCTACAACAATACAAAGTACTACGCTTTATGAAACACGCGACAGTAGTAAGTAGTAAACTTGAAACTACAATTCTACTACAGTAGTAAGATTGTGAAAATTATTTATGAGAAAGGCTACTGGACGCCGGTCTTTTATGGTATGCCCAAGGACCACAAGCCCCAGGTCCCACTTCGGCCCGTAATAGCAACGTGTGGGGGGCCAACGGAGAAGACATCGTGGATGCTGGACAAGATTTTACAGCAGCTACTCCAATTTGTGCCTCTACATCTCGTGGATACCGATGATTTTCTTCGCAGACTGCGCTTATTTTGGGGTGAGCATCATGTGCCAGCTCATGCCATTTTCTTTAGCATAGATGTTGTCAATTTGTATCGAAGTATTCCAGTAGATGATGCAGTGGAAGCAGTACGTGAAGCTCTTACAGCTCACGAGGGTCAGGAGATTTAGGTGGGCTTAGTATAGATGGCATATGTAGTCTTCTACTGCATTGTTTGAAAAATAACGTGTTTAGGTTTGGACAGCAAACAAATGGTGTCGCTATGGGAAATCCTGTCGCCCCTACCGTGGCCATTTTATATCTGGATCGTTTTGAGCGGGAAGCTTTGGAAAAAGCGAGACTGAAGCCTGATTTTTTTGGCTAGATACATAGACGACTACGCTGGTGTTTGGCTACATGGTAAGGATACTCTTGAGGAATTTGTAACTTGCCTAAACGGGATTGACGGCAGGATTCAGTTCACGTGCGAGATGCCTGGGGAGAAATGTTTTGATATCAATTTAAGAATTAAATAAAATGATTCCCTTATTCAAAGTTGGAAGTTTGGGAAAATTAATGATCGGTATTTCCCCTCCACTATTGGAAAGCGCAACATTTGCACAAGCACATTTGCACAAGCGCAACAAGCACAAGCGCTTTTGCATCAATCTGTTCAACGTAATGACGTCATCATCCCAAATTTAAAAACTTAATTGTATCAAGCTGCGACTTCTCGAAAACAAATATCACAATCCTTTTCAGCAGCACTTGCTTCATATTTTCGACTACAACCAGCGTATATTTGCCAACTTTCAGAAAGGTGAAACATTGCCTTTAAGCGAAGCTCGAATCCCCCAATCAGACCGCGCAATTCGCGAATTTTAGGAACATTTTCTGGAGCCCGTTTTGTCAAAACCAGGACAAAGTAAAAAAAAGGAAAACCAAATTTTGGAGCGGCTGACTGCCTTCTCTCCTTGCATACGCAACTGGGCTAAGATATTGCAATACAATCTAGCTGCTGTTCGTTTACTGATGGCTGCTGTGTTCATGCAAACATGGGGGGAATGGTGGTGATTAGTTTGACCCCAACCCTAAGTAAAATTAATTGGTGCTCATCCCGATGGAGCCCGCTTCCATGCGTTCGTGCATTTCTAGCATTTGCTCGGACAGGTCTGTGCTGAACAGGGCCAATGCTCCAAATCGGGGCTTACCGCAAGACCAAGGCTATAGAACAACAGGTTGTCTCGTTCCTACGTCAGCATTTCCTCACTAGATTCTAGGTGTTATACCACGTGTTTTTAGTTTACTGCATCGAAATGGATCAATTATATTCTTACAAAAACAGGCAAATGCTGGCGTACTGAATTCAAAGAGTGAAATAATACAAAACTAAATTTCCATTTGATTTGAATTGTTGCAAAATATCAGACATTGAATATTTCAAACATTATAGTTCTTACTAAGAAATCAACTAGTTTGCCAGATGTTGAATTAGTTGAGTAGCAGTGGTTGCCATGTGGCATGGTGGTGCTCTTCATGAGTGGTCTCTTGCACTTTGTATGTAATGGTGCAGGTAGACCTTGACGTCTGAAATCATAAGGTTAGCCCAGGGTATATTGAATTATAATTATATTTCTATGCTCAAATTCAGTATATATGATCTCAATAATTAGCCTATTCTGAGGATGATCTTTGAAATTGTGTATAATTTCAATTTTAATTTACATTGTTCGGATTGATTTGGCTATTTTCATCTTTATTTTCCAAATATCATTGAAAATACAATAGTCCTAGTTCCGAACCCTGAGTATAGTATAATAACGTTAGATGTAAACTAAATATGGTGACATTCTAGTAGGCTACAAACATTGCGCACTTGTTCTTAATTTGGTTTGTTTGTTTTGACTCGGTAGTTCCCCGACCATTTTTCATAAGATAATGTTCGTACTGAAGAAAGCTTCCGATTCTTCCGACTGAGTTTGATTTAAATTTGTGCATATTTATAGACAAGACAGAGCCACAGAGGTACGCTTGAGAGTTCAACGTTGGTCACGAAGATGGCTGGTTGTGCTGTGCCCGGCGCAACAACGGTGCAGCTGCTCGAAAGGTGCAAACCCGACAAGGAAGGTGTATTATTTTTCGTTTCCGAAGGAAAGATTTGGCTCCGAGGTGGTGGCAGGATATTTTAAAAGAGAAGATTCGGAACTTGATGACCATGTTGATCCCCGTGTGTGCTCCATTCATTGTAAAGCCTCTGACTACCAAAGTCCACCAACTTCACACAAGGGGAGGAACCTCCACCCAGACACCATACCATCGATCCTCCTAACCGCTACCTCAACCTCAACCTTCTCCATCCGGCCTACCAGTACCAAGTGCAAGCTCAGGTGATGACATGATTCCTGTTTTTTCCTTATTTTCTTGACTTTTAATCATCTGGTATTCCTGATTTGGATCTTCTACGTGAAAATCCTGGTAATACTTCAGTAACGCACCTTCCCAGTTGAATGTAATCTTGAGGTACCTGGAAGAATAATCAGTCAGCTGACAACCTATTTTGTTGCAGTGAAAATGGTGCCAAATAATTTTGTGAGCCGGTAAGACAGACACAAGTCAACCACTAAATCCTATCACGTTCGCACTAAACCTCTGTTCCTGGGGAGCGCAGGACTTGTATTTGAGACCGATAGTCCACTGCACAGCGGCAGCCACCACAGACAATGTCACCTTGCACATCACTCATTGTCTCAAAATTATTTGGATTGGAGGCATTTTCATTCTGCCATAAAATATGCTGTCAGCTGACTAATTCTTCTTCTCAAGACTATGATAAACTGGGGACATGCGTTACTGAAGTATTACCAAAATCCTGACCTAACTTTACTTAAATGCTCCAAAGCTCAAAAATATACTACCAATGTCTTAATTTGCTAAGCACCTGTAGACTCTGTATTTACTTTTATCATGCTGGTTATGTAATAGAAAATGTTTGATTTCAGTGACGTTGAGCGTCATGGATGCACCACGCTGGAAGGGGAGGAGGTCCTGGAAGAGGAGAAGTATTCGCAATCAATGACAACATTCAGAGCAAGTTCCTAAACAAACAGACGTTTCGACATACAGGGTGTCTTCGTCAGTGTAAATTATCAATATTTCAATTATAAAGACATTAGACACAAAGACATTAATACAAAGTCAAGCAAACACAATCAGCTTCAGGCAAACTAAGAGAAACATTACTTGCGTATTGATCTACAAATTCTAGTTATAACACGTTCCTAGTTTTGACACGTCCCTTCCATTTTAACATCTCCTAAAACTGAACCACAATACACAGCGACAGGGCGACAGTGTTCATTTTACGTCTTCCTCTTCAATGCAATTTTCGCTCCAGATTTTGCCCAGGTAAAAAAATCCAGGTTTTGTATTTAGTGTATCATCTAAAAGAATATGAGCTGCTTCCATAGCTTTCCTGATTTATTTGGACATGCCTTCTTCAATAAAATGAGCTCTTCCCCATGCTGGTAGTTGTTTACATTTTTCAATGTGTAGGACAATTGCATTTGATCGATTATGGTTCCGGACGTCGCGTTTGTGCTCTTTTAATCTTGTCTCCAGTCCCCTTCCCGTTTCCCCCACATACGACTTTTTGCATGAGCCCGAACATGGTATACTATACACGACACTGCCACTCCCTGAATTTACAATCTTAGGATGAGCCAAGTTTCCTATTTTCTTTCCAGACACAATAGCCACATTGGTGCCGGCAGCGCGAAGGCATGTGGCTATGGAGTCCGCCTGTTTTGAGCAAGGTATTGTTATGAACCGACCTCGTTTCTTCTGCTCTTGTTTCCTTTTCTGTTTTTCTTGAGCGCTTGTCTCTGATTTCTTCGGCTTTCTTTTTCATCCGGATATTTAGCCTTTTGGGTATCGTAACTTTCCGAAAGTATTAAATATATGACTGATCTCTTGCAGAAAATCATCACTGCAAATGCGGAAGGCCCGTAAGAAAAAAACTGACGATCCCATTTTTTACGCGTTCGTTATGGCCAGAGAAGAAATGAACATAATCTTCCTTATTTGTAGGTTTGCGATATACTGTAAATTTGAAGCGCTCAAGAAAAACAGAAAAGGAAACAAGAGCAGAAGAAACGAGGTCGGTTCATAACAATATCTTGCTCAAAACAGGCGGACTCGATAGAAACCTAACCTGAAGCTGATTGTGTTTGCTTGACTTTGTATTAATGTCTTTGTGTCTAATGCCTTCGCGCTGCCGGCACCAATGTGGCTATTGTGTCTGGAAAGAAAATAGGAAACTTGGCTCATCCTAAGATTGTAAATGCAGGGAGTGACAGTGTCGTGTATAGTATACCATGTTCGGGCTCATGCAAAAAGTCGTATGTGGGGGAAACGGGAAGGGGACTGGAGACAAGATTAAAAGAGCACAAACGCGACGTCCGGAACCATAATCGATAAAATGCAATTGTCCTACACATTGAAAAATGTTAACAACTACTAGCATGGGGAAGAGCTCATGTTATTGAAGAAGGCATGTCCAAATCAATCGGGAAAGCTATGAAAGCAGCTCATATTCTTTTAGATGATACACTAAATACAAAACCTGGATTTTTTACCTGGGCAAAATCTGGAGCGAAAATCGCATTGAAGAGGAAGACGTAAAATGAAGACTGTCGCCCTGTCGCTGTGCATTGTGGTTCAGTTTTAGGAGATGTTAAAATGGAAGGGACGTGTCAAAACTAGGAACGTGTTATAACTAGAATTTGTACATCAATACGCAAGTAATGTTTCTCTTAGTTTGCCTGAAGCTGATTGTGTTTGCTTGACTTTTTATTAATGTCTTTGTGTCTGTCTTTATAATTGAAATATTGATAATTTACACTGACGAAGACACCCTGTATGTCGAAACGTCTGTTTGTTTAGGAACTTGCTCTGAATGTTGTCATTAATTGCGAATAAAACTATCATGTCTGATACACTAAGAGGAGAAGAAGGTTCTGCAACAAGAGAAGGAGAAGCTGGAGGAGCAACTAGCATGTCTGAAAACACAGCTGCATAGGGTGACTCTGGCTCAGCAGATGCCTCATGCAGCCGCCAAAGCTGGACTGTTTACAGAACAGCAGGTGAGGCCAGTGTAGAAAGCAGACAGTTATCTACCAGGTTGTGACCTAGATCCTCAACATACTTTCCGAGTTACTGTTCCATTGTGTACACAATGTCATTAATTTCCGCAGGCTGAGCGCTGCCTGCATCTTCCGGCCTCATGACCCAACCATGCAGCTGGAGCTGCTGGCCAAGATGGTGACTGACCATAACTGACCAGGAGCGACAATGCGTCGTAATTTACGACGAAATGGACATTCTGAAGGTGGCCACTTATGACCAGCAGCTGGACCAGGTGTTTGACTGCACAGACATCGCGGCACGTCGTCTGCCAGTGAGCGACGCTTCTCGCGTGCGAATTGGTCCCAGTGCGCTGCTCGCATCTGGGGCCTGGTGGCCACCGACTCCGCGTGGCGGTTCGGCAGATGGCGTGACGCACTGCTCCGGAGGATTAGGGGTCACGTGTCACGTTTGCTGCCTACCCGGACGCCGGCATGTCACCGCGCCGGACTCGCCGCTGCTGACGGGCGCGGCACGGTCCCCAGAGACCAACACATCGGCGTCGCGGGAAAGGCCGCGTTCAAAATTGTATGTTGTTTCGTTTTGGTGGGGGGGGGGGGGGGGGGGGCATTGCGTCTTGGACATTTGTTGTTTCATGTGTATATGCAGTGTTCACCCGTGCGATGTTCCTCTTGTGTGGACCACCACTATGTCCGCTTGTGACCGAGTGTTCATTCCGCGAAATTTATCTATGTACTTTGCGTTCATCAATTTCACGTCAGTGTTCAATGTTTCCTGTTTGCAGATGAAATGTAACGCGTGTTCACGCATTCGATTGTAATCAGTGTCGTTGCTTCGTCATTGCGTTAAATATTACCTTCGCTAAATGACTGCGATACACAATTCACCCCTCTTCACGTTTCGGTTGCTTAAAATATACATGTGAAGGCGTGCGCTCCGTGGCGTTCAGTTCTAAGATTATTGGACCGAGTGACTATACTTCTATATGGCGAAACTCCCTATCGGACGACAGACCAGGCTGCTCTAATTAACAGTCATAGGGAAGACAGATTGAAGGGGAAAGTGTGCCGGTCACGACTCATATATTGGAGACAAAACGAACTGTTCATTGCTCAGCATCAGACGGGAGGGGAAGTTAGGAGTTGGGTGCCGCACCAGTATACTTTAATCAGATATTAAACGAATTCAGATATTAATTTCGGGTGAATATATTCCAGACCATGGGCAAAAAGGCACCATGGGTCCTGATACCTAAGCACACCATGAAATACTCA
>JAXIVJ010004802.1:37500-79555 GCA_036785665.1 Chirona hameri
TTAATCCCTTGTCAAGCACCCCAGGGACTGGACCAACGCCACGCTTAGCAACAAGGGCGGATCCAGCCGGCCGTTTTGGGGGGCCAAACCGTTTTTTTAGCGGACCTTACCTACCCCCAATTTCGAATTTCTTCCCGGATTTGGGCCACTTTATTTTGCAACCACACGATTTCGATTTTTTCCCATTTTTTTTTAGGTTTTCGACCTTTTGGGATATCGAAAAAGGAAAGATGTCAGCTTGCAGTTTGTATTGTTCCGACATTGCCTTACACTGATAAAAACTATGTCAATTGTCAGCTGTACCCAGGGGCGTCGCCGATAATTTTTGAGTGGGGGGTCGGCTGAAATGACGACAAAAAATGTCCCCCAATTTGTTATGCGTGTATTTAAGCCTTTGCAACATTTCTAATGTGGATTTGCATGTTATAGTAGGTACTTGTTATTTAGCGCCGCGAAGCGGCGCGATTTTTTTTTTGCTCGGGTTTGCCTGATAAAACCCAGAAACATAGGCATTTTTAGCTTCTTAGCCTTGTAGAGGATAATAAGCTAAAAATGTTATTCATTCAATTCAGCGTTACGACGAAACGAAGACGATGACGATGGCTTCGTTATGACGATGGCCACTGATGTGACGCTGCGAAGCGGCGTGAACATTTTAATTTTAGGTCGTGGAAAACGCATTTTTAATATTGGAACCAGACCGTGAGTGGAGCCAAGCCTCAGGTAACCCCTTTTCCTGGTTGCACATCTCGGTATGATGCAAAATGTTGAAATGAAGGTAGTTTTTCATATACATTAGCCTCGGATAGTAAATCACGATGGCCGGTGGCAGTCTGCGCTCAATAGTACATATGATAATAATAACTGTAGTCTGTATACATACCTATGTACCGAACTGTAACAAACAACTGGTAACGGTGCAAATGGTTTCAAAGTAGCAAGAGGCAGACCGACATTTCCGCGCATAAATGGTCCCTGTGGATCTGGAGGAGCCTGGGGGAGATGGCTTGGGGAGATAGTCCTGGCCTGGTCCCCACTATTAGCTCTTCGGGCCAACAAGTTGGGCACCGCTGGAACAGCTTCCGGTTGCCGAAGTCCGCGTCTTTGCGTTCACGTCGCCTTTTTCGGAACTCGGCAGACAAGCTAAACATGTAGCCCGCTTTAAAGATAATACTTTATGAAGAGAGTTGGCCCTGGGGCCAGCAATTACCGCCAAGGAGAGCCTCTGCAAGACACTTAATGGAATTAATTTTCCAAATTTGTATATGCAATTGCGAAATTTTTCAGCTTTTGACTGAGGCTAGCTTGATTTTGACTGCTGCAATTTTGGGATGCCCAGTACCGTTCTAAAAACGCAAATATAGCATGCATTAACTTTCACGTCTTGGGGGGGGGGGGCAAAACATAGTTTGGCCCCCCCTTAAGGCTTGGGGGGGGGGGGGGGGGGGGGCATGGCCCCGTTCGCCCCCCTGGATCCGCCCTTGGTCGTGGGTCTAGTTATTCCTTCGTCGACGACGAAATAATGATTTATGAACGTGTTCATTTTTTTCTTAAAATTTCACAGAACACTGAATTTTATTGTTTTTTATATGCGTTGAGGCTCATATTACAGTTATTTATATATATATATATATATATATATATATATATATATATATATATATATATATATATATATATATATATATATTTTGGGGAGGGGGCCAAAAGACATGTTGGCCCCCCCTTCCAGGCTTTTGGGGGGGGGGGGGGGGCATGGCCGGATTGCCCCCCCCTGGATCCGCCAGTGCTTAGCAACAATATAAATGCAGAAGGCCTCACATGCGCCAGTCACAGTACAACGGCAGCAGACCCGATCGGACTTGCACTATTCAACGCACAGCAGTCGCCGCCGAGCTGTCCAGGCTCCGCCGCTTCAGCGATACAGCCGGATGTAGAAGAATACGACATGAACCAATAACTTGTATGTACAAAGTTCTGCAAATAACCAATGAGTACATACAAAATTATCTCAACAGTGTCGCCAAATTCAGCCAGTTAGGTGTCAAGGATGTATATTACGAGCGAGGCCGAAGGCCGAGTGAAGTCTTACCAAACTTGCGGGGAAAACAATATTGAGCGGCCTGATATGGAATATGAAGAGCAAAATTCTTTGGACCCAAAAAGTCCAGAAAATGACACAAATTCCAAGGCTGTTAACACGACAATGACTGCTCACAGAACTTACAAAAATTAAATAATTAAATTATACATACATTCAACTAACTAACCAGAAACTGTAACAAAGCGAGACGCGGACCAATAAATACCCTGTCGTCGGTGACGAAGAATGCCACTGCACGGGAGTGAATGCAAAGGCTGTACAAATCTGTATTATTCTTGATTGAAACACGAACGCCTTACTTGCCGCGAATGTCGTGCATCCATATTTGGTATATTATTCCAAATCTGGTAGTGACCTTCATTTGTTGGTATATTTTTTAGTTTTTTTTAAATAGTATATTTTTAGTATATACTAAAAACAAACTTTGAGTACCCAGTGTTCTATTGCCCTGGGCGAAGGTTATCTTCCTTCAAACGCGGAGCTGACCTTTTCGAAAGGTCCATGAGGAACTGTCAAGATGACGGAAGGCCGACATCTTCAAAAGAAGTGACGCTGTGACAATGCGTCGGCTGTTGGTTACAGCGATTCTTCTGGACAACTTCCAGCGCTCAGGTACCATGCCCAATATGACGCTGGCGGAGTACAAAGACATCAAACAAGGCATTGTCCAAGTCGGACCACAAGATTCGTACATCCTATGGATCGGCTAACCTTGTGATTTCGGACGTCGAGGTCTACCTACACCATTACGTACAAAGTGACCACTACTCATGAAGAGCACCACAGGAAACGAGTTTTTCCTTCGTCCGAACCAGGGCACTATACACTGGGTAATCCAAAGTTTGGTAGAAATATACTATAAAGACTAAACAAAATACTAGAAAGTGAAGGTCACAACCAGATCTGGAATAATGTACCAGCATATGGCTGCGTCTTATGCGCGGCGTGTATGGCATTCGTGTTTCGATCAACAAAGATTGCTTACGGACTTTTGCTTTCACTCCCGCGGCATTCGACGGCGGTATTGGTCTGCGTCTCGCTGTAGGTTCCATCTTCTGGTTTTGTTCAAGTTAGTGGAATGTATTATTTACCATCAAATGATTTAAGTTGTGTCAGTTCTGTGGCTTTTAACCGAGCAGTCATTGTCGTGTAGGCATGCATTTCTAATCTAGGCATGGCGTGTTTTAAACACGCAGTTTCAATTTCAATATGTGAGGATTTCATCTGTATCCTGCTGGTCTGAAAACACATTGACATTGGTAGTTTGACAGTTATTTTAAGAACTTGGCAGGTTAATAACATACATTGGTGCACAAGGGCGGATCCAGCCGGCCGTTTTGGGGGGCCAAACCGTTTTTATCGGACCTTACCTACCCCTAATTTCGAATTTCTTCCTAGATTTGGGCCGCCTTATTTTGCAACCACAGGATTTCTAATGATTTCTTTATTTTGATATATTGGTGTTTTTTTTTATAGCTTTTTAACCTTTTGGGATATCAAAAAACGAAAGATGTCAGATTGCAGTTGGTATTGTTCCGACATTGCCTTACACTGAGCAAAACTATGTCAATTGTCAGCTGTATACCCAGGGGCATGGCCAATATTTTTTTTTAGTGGGGAGTCAGCTGAAATGACTGGAAAAATATACCCCATTTTTGATGCGTGTCTTTAAGCATTTTCAGAATTTGTAATGTGGATTTTCATGTTATAGTAGTACTTGTTATTTAGCGTCCCGAAGCGGGACAATTTTTTACAGGATTACTTGATCAAACCCAGAAACATAGGCGGTGGGCCTTGCAGAGAATAAGAAGATAAACATGCTATTCATTCAATTCACCCTTACAAGCTGAAGATGATGGTTTCATTATGACGATGACCACCGATGTGACGCCACAAAGCGGCGTGAAAATGTAAATTTTAGGTCATGGAAAACGAAGTTTGTATATTGGAACCAGACTGTGAGTTGAGCCAAGCCTCAGTAACACCTGTTCCTGGTTGCACATCTCGATATGCTGAAAAATATTAAAATTAAGGTAGTTTTTCATATACAGGGTTGTTCACAAAAAACTGACACATTTTATTTTGAATTATCGTGCAAACAAGTGCTCCAGGCATGGAGTTTCGAATACCAAACAACACAGAATTGCATGGAGATTTATTCAGCGTACGTCCTGAGCACACCTCTCCCACTTCCAAGGCGCTACAGGACATGTTCCAGATGGCGTCCGTTTCGGGCGACGCACAGCTCTGCCCGCCGCCGGAGGTTCTCCACCGCTCTTCGGCACGTGTCGGCGGAGAGGGCCCGCACAGCAGCTCCCACTGCCCTCTTCAGGTGCTTCAGGGTTCGTGGGTTCTTTTTGTAGACCATCTCTTTCAGGTGTCCCCACAGAAATAAGTCGGGGGACTGAGGTCGGGGGAGTTGGCCGGCCAGGGGTGGGGGGTGTTACCGCGAGATCACGCGCTCGCCGAAGTGCTCCTGGATCAGCCGGATGGTCGCGGCTGCTGCATGTGGGGTCGCGCCATCCTGCTGAAACCACTGGGTGGCGTAGGTATCCGCGCATCTCTGCTGCATGGCTGCCAGGAACCGCTTGATGATGGGGTGGTATCTTTCTGCATTCACTGTCTGCGTGCGGCCGGCGCGGTCCTCGACCCAGAAGGGGCCGATGATGTCCGAGCAGCTGACGGCGCACCACGCCGTGTACTTGAGGCTATGCAGTGGCCTCTCCTCGACGATATCAGGTGCCTTAGTCGCCCAGTAACGGTTGTTCTGGTTGTTGATGCGGCCGTTCAGGTGAAAGTGGACCTCGTCCGTAAACCAGACATGGTTAAAAAATGCGTCCGATGCCTGGCACTGCTTCAAAAACACCTGCAGAACGCCACTCGGTCCTCCATGTTCTTGGGCGTCAGCTTCTGGCGGGTCCAAATCTGGTATGGGTACAGCCCCATGTCCTCCGTCAGGATCCGCCGAGCCGAAGAAAGGCTGACGCCCACTTGCTGGCTAACGTGGCTGACTGGTTTGCGCGGATACTGATGATGTCCTTGGTCTTCTTGACCACTCTCTCCTTGCCGATCGTGTTGTCCCAGTCGACCCCTCCCATAGGTTGTCCACAGTCCCTTCTCGGAAAAACTTCTCCGTTAAATGGATTATACGGGTTTTTCCCAGAATAATTGAGTTACATAGTAAAACGTACTTATAAAGGTGGTAGAAGTCCCACGGTAGCCACATTTGTTTCTGGAAATGACCTCTTCTACACGTAAGGACATTCCAAAGTGCGCTGTGATGCCACCGCGTATTTTCTGCAGGACCGGCTGAGGCAGAGCCAGTCATCTCTTTTATGCTAATAAAAACACCTCACTTATGGCATATTTCCGGTAAAATACGCAATATTTGAAAGAAAATAAACTTGATTTGTTCCAACGACAGCAGCAGTTACCTAGTTTTCCCATACAATTCTATATTTTTCATGAATTTTCATGCAAAAAAAAATGAATACGCCACCACCAAATTCTCAACGCTAAAGGCCGGAGATAAGAAAACCACAAAAACCTCAACGAACAGTGTGTAGTAATACAAAGTCCCGTCAGTTTTGAATTGCATACTAATTTTGTGATCCAGTGTAGGACTTGCAGATAATTCAAAACTCTAAAATTGATCTTAAGATCAAAGTGGTGGACAGTAGTGCCGATCAAGTACTCGTTATCTGATACTAGTCTCGAAAAACGCCCAAGTTTTAACACTGATAATTTCTGAAATAATGGACTAAATGAGCATTGAAGTCCCTGTTATGTCTTAAACGTGTTTAAAGCTCATACAACTGCAAAAGAGTGCATTTACTTTCAAGACGGAAACCCGTATAATCCCTTTAAGCTCAAAATTGTGTTGCGGGCCAGAGCAGAGCTGTCCTTGCCTTAAAATGGCTTCGGAAGTTTCTTTGGGTTTGCGCGACAGACTTGGTCAACAGGTAAAATTGGACGATTTTAACGTTTTCCTGTTTACCGTAGGCCCCCATGTTGCCGATTAAAATCACCAACCTGCCCAAAATTTCCATTTCACGAGCTTTCACTTGGCGCGTGCATCGACTATGTTGGTGCCCCTAGATCGCCACAAAATGTTTTCAAATGTGTCAGTTTTTTTTGTGAACAACCCTGTACTTGGATAGTATTATTTGTTATTTGGATAGTAAATCACGATTACCGGTGGTAGTCAGCGCTCAATAGTACATATGATAATAATAACTGTATAGATATGTACCGAACTAACACAAACTGGTAACAGTGCAAATGGTTTGAAAGCAGCAAGAGGCAGAACGACTTCCGCACATAAATGGTCCCTGCAGATCTGGAGGAGCCTGGGGCGAGATGGCTTGGGTAGACGGTCCTGGCCTGGTCCCACTATTAGCTCTTCGGGCCAGCAAGTTGAGCACCGCTGGAACAGCTTCCGGATGCCGATGTCTGCTTCTTTGTGTTTGAGTCTCCTTTTTCGGAACTCGGCAGACTGGCTAAACATGCAGCCTGCTTGCAAGTTAATATTTTTTGAAGGGAAGTGGGCCCTGGGGCTAGCAATTAGGTACCGCCAAGAAGAGACTCTGCCATACACTTAATTAATTCATTTTCCCATTTTTCAAATTTTTATAAGCAATTGCGTATTTTCTGTGATGCCTCGAAGTGGCGCGAAATTTGCAAGTTTTTAACTGTGGATAGCTGGATTTTGACTGCTGCAAAGGCAATTTTTACAACTGTATGTCTGACCTTTGGGGGATCATAGTTTCAGGACCTGGGGGGGGGGGGGGGGCGTGGCCCCTTTGGCCCCCTGGATCGTCCCTGTTGGTGCATCAATTTGTTATGAGATTATTGAGACATGACGTGATAGTTACTTTTCTGTTAATAAATATGATTGGTTGTGTTTTGCATGTATGGAAGGGGGTAATACTTCAGTAATGGTTGGTTCTTTATAGGTTAATCATTGTATTTGTACTTAATATTGTTATACATAATTATTATTGCATAAGTTCTGAGTCTTTTATATCTTCTTTTGAAGCACACAATGCCATATCAACACCCACCACTTTAAAAAAAATATGCACCACTTCTTGCAATCTTAACTTTATGCAAGTACATGTTTTTGAATTATATTGCTTTTGAATATTGCTTTTGAAAATTGCTTTTTAGGGTATAACTTGACAATTCAGCCAAACAAATGCCATATGCAACATTTTCAGCCACAAATACCACTTATTTACATATTAACAGTGATTTGGAGTGGAATATTTTATGCAAGTACTTTATGCTACTTAACTTTATGCAAGTACATGTTTTTGAATTATATTGCTTTTGAATATTGCTTTTGAAAATTGCTTTTTAGGGTATAACTTGACAATTCAGCCAAACAAATGCCATATGCAACATTTTCAGCCACAAATACCACTTATTTACATATTAACAGTGATTTGGAGTGGAATATGGGTACGTAGCTACTACTGTATCCTGCTTCTTACATCCAAACCACACACATGTATTGTTACTTTTCAGAGCCAAACAATGTCATACTGTGATGTGCCTGGCTGCTTGAATGGCACAGGTAAAGGGAACTCTTCCTCTAAAGTCCCAAAGTTTCATAGATTTCCCAAAGTCCAAAATAAAGCTGCACAGTGGTGGTAGGCCATCCATAGACCTGAAGATTTTGCCAACGTAAAAGATCCTAGGGTGTGTTCGGCTCATTTCCCAAAAACATCCTATGTGGACAAGCTCCTCAACGATGCCATTCCCTGCCTGGAAATACCATTGTCTCACCCGAACAAGTATGTTCCTTATTTATATCCTACTTTCTTCCTTCCTTCTTTCTGATCTCTGTTGCTTGATCTCTTTCCATTTTACTTATTTCTTTTCTTGAATTGTGTGTTGGCATGTTCACTGCTTGCTTGTTGGACTCAATGTATTCAGAATGTCCATAGGATTTGTTTATTTACTCTTCATGAATATTATTTTTGATACATTTTCTATTGTCTATATAATTAAGGGTCGGCGATCTCAATTTCGGCACTCGCAGCAGCCTCAGCGATTTCATTTTGATTCGCCACCTGACTTCATGATCTAAAATTGGATTAGCCGGCTGACTACCGATCTAAAAATGTATTTCACACTGGTCGTTGCGTCGCGGAATCAATATTTTGATCGTCATTTACGTGGAATAAGGGGAATTACCGAATATGGTCTCATTTATTATTCCGATATATTGATGGACATGTTCTCAGACACTTTTTAACCTCCGAGTATGCGTATGTTGCTCCGAATTGTCCTAATGAAAGGCCTCACAGTTTGATACTGCATGTATGCCCAAATATGGGCATAACAAAATCTAAAAATTGATTGATCTATTTTGTATCGCCTCTGTAGTTTGCCCAACTGACATGTTGAGAGAAGACGTAAAATGGATGCAACATAAGGTACGGAACGTTTCACGTCAATATCTATCATAGTTTTCCAGATGCTGAGAAAATCTCGGAGGGGGCAGATTCTGCCCCCTGCCCCCCCCCCCCCCGGGGAGCGCAGGTTAAGGAAGAGGCATATTTTACCCGTTTAATTGACATATTGGATTGCCGCCCCTTTGGACCATGCCGCCCCTGTTACCGAGGAAATATGCCGCCCTCGGGCCTGAAGCCCCCTGCCTTAGAAAATCCTGGATCCGCCACTGTGCTCTAAGTATTGACATTACTTATTCTTAGTTATGTTGGCATTCTGGCTCTAGCTGTCTTGAGTTATGGCTATTTGTAGGCATTATTTTCTCTTATTGTTCATTCCAACTTCCTAATAATAAAATGTACATGTCTGTATGCATTTGCAGCATATGTACATTGTTTGACCAGTGGTACAGGTATTTGAACGCGTTGAATGTGCTAGGTTTTGGTTTATGTAATGAAACATTTGCTTTGTGCTTTTGTAGAGCTTCAACCAGTGGCGTAGCCAAGGTGGGGGGGGGGGGCAAAGGGGCCATGCCCCCCCCCCCCCCCTGGAGGCCAGGCGGGCCCCTCTGGCGACCGAGCGAGGGCCCCCTGGGGCCGAAGGCCCCAGTGTTTTTGATGGTGTCAGGTGCCCGCAAAACGCCTTATGTCGCATAAAGAACGTCCTCGAACAAATCTAACACGAATAAATAACAGCATTTAAGGGTATTTATTTCGAGGGCCCCTCAGGCCTTCCCAAGGCCTCCAATTCCTTTCGAGGGCCCCTCAGACATTTCGAGGGCCCCTCAGGCCAGGCACGTAGCCAGGATTTATCCAGGGTGTGTGTGTGGGGGGGCGCCTCGAAAGGGCCCCTTCCCGAGCGTTACCCCCCCCCCCCCCCCAAAAAAAAAGGATATGAAAAACTACGGATTTCGGCCACTTTATTTTGTGAGGTTCAACTTGCCAGGGCCCTCTGAATCTGTCCAGGGGCCCTCTGGTCTGTCCAGGGTCCCTCTGGTCTGTCCAGGGTCCCTCTGGTCTGTTCAGGGTCCCTCTGGTCTGTTCAGGGTCCCTCTGGTCTGTCCAGGGGCCCTCTGGTCTGTCCAGGGGCCCTCCAGCCTGCTCAGGGGCCCTTCCGAGCTGGCCAGGGACTGCACTGGCTGCTTTTTCACCCTGCCGACATCCTCAGGGGCCTCTCCGACCTGCCCAGGGGTCCTTCTGTGCTGGCCAGAGGCCCATTCGACGTAATCAGGGGCCATCTGACCTGCTCAGGGACCCTTTCGGTCTGGTCAGGGGCCCCTTTGACATGCACAGGGGCCCTTTGAACTTCCCAATGGCCCTCTGGTCTGCCCAGGAGCCCTCCAGCCTTCTAAGGGGCCCTTCCAACCTGGCAAGAGACTGCGCTTTCTGTTTTGTCGCCTTGTCAACATGCTCAGAGGGCCCTTCGACCTGCCCTGGGGCCCCTCCGTGCTGACTAGGAGCCCATTCGGCATGTTCAGGGGCCCTTTTGGTCTGGTCAGGGGCCCCTCTGACATGCACAGGGGCCCTTTTAACTTTCCAGAGACCCTCTGGTGCTGGTCTGTCCAGGGGCCCTCCAGCCTGTTCAGGGGGTCCTTAAGACCTGGCAAGGGACTGCACTGGCTGCTTTGTCGCCCTGCCGACATGCCCAGGGGCCTCTCCGACCTTCCCAGGGGTCCCTCTGTGCTGGCTCGGTGCTCATTCGACGTGTTCAGGGACCCTTTGACCCGCTCAGGGGCCCTTCTGACATGTACAGGGCTCTGCTGAACGTACAAGGGCCCTCTGGTCTTTCAGAAAGGGCCTTGGGCCCCTAAAGAACCTCTGACATGCTCTAAACTCTTAAAGACCACGCTTCGCGTAGTCTATGAGCGTGGTCTCGTCGGCCCTTTTCGGTGCGCTGCGCGCCCGAAAAGGGCCCGCCGGGCCTCCAGGGCGGGAGCGCGGGTAGCCTCTAACCGCCCCCCCCCCCCTTTGGCTACGTGCCTGCCTCAGGCCTACCGAGTTAATGTAATCGACTTTTAAGCGTTGGTTACAAAATTATCTGTCAGACCTCCTATTTCCCTAAATATGGCAGCATTTGGTAGCATAGCCAACGAGCTACAATAACAGCGCAAGCCCTCATGTGGATGCGCGTGAGGTTATTGTGACGTTAGGACAAAATGTATTGGGGTCTGGACGTTTGGAAGAAGACGTTTGGGATGGGGGGGCACGGGAGTTTTGTAGGGGGAATCCCAAAAAGTCTCACATTTCTGAAAACTCATCAGATTTTGCTTGCTTATGCATTGATAGCTGATTTAAAACAAACTTTCCTTAGATAAAGTTGCTTAGATTTTCTGATCAGGAAATGTGTACATTTTGTGCTGATTTCAGGCGGTTTGATGGGTGCTACCTTTGCCCCCCCCCCCCCCTGGATCCGCCAGTGGTGCTGGGTTCAGGATGTCACTGACCCAAGTTGGAGCGGATATTGAACGTTAGAAAATGCTCCTTTCATGCAATGCCAGTGTCCACAATTCCATTTTTGCTTGGGTGTCATAGTGCAAAATTTTTAGTTAAAACAGAGTGGAAAATTATGTAGAAAGTGGTAGGAACAATATTGATTTATGCTTTGAATATGAAATGAAGTTGTCTTTGTTGAAATACTGTACATACCTTTAGTCTATATCTATGTCAGAATCAATATCATAATTTGGGTGTGGAAAATTTACTCCTAAAATGGGGAGTGAGAGCGTAAAATTATTCACATTTGGGTGTCATTTCACAATTTGCACCAAATCATCATTTTTGGGACACTGCAATGCCCATAGCAAACACAAGTTTATAATTTTGTGAGGTTGGAGGGAAGGGATGTGTACCCAGTAATATTGAACTGAGCTGTGTACATCCAGCTTAAATACATTTAATGACTGATTTATGCAAATCCCAATAAAAATATCCCACCATGATAGTGCAAACAGCCATTGATGAACTAGGTACTTCCTTCTCCATTACCTGGGGAGTTTTTATTCAGCAAAGAAAACTTTCACATGCAGCAGCCTTAGCTGTGTTTTTGGAAGCCTGGTTGTAACTTGTATGTTAAGAGTAAGTTGTGTTTTGGTTGGGTTAAATCGCATTGGCCTTGAGAACTTACACTAGGTAGTAGATACTTTTAACCCAACTTGTCTTGAGTGTAGCCCTGCCAAAGTGATTGGGGTGCTGAGCAGGGAAAAATAGCTCAAGCCTCAAAATGCCATCTAAATCTGAAGAAAAAAACAGGTTTCTCACAGGATTTGACCCACATGATGTGGTCCAATCCTGTGAGAAAACTTTTTTCACATCCTCCACATTGGGGTGGGGGTGGGGGCTTAAGTCCCTCCAATCAAATAGCATCCTACACCCCTGACATAACTATAGCACAGCAGTTGAACCTTGCAAATGACTGGTCTATCAAAGTCATCTATGGCAAACCCTGTACCTGTGAAATTAAGTTGGCGATTCTGGTTAGGATTAGGTTATACATTTATATTACATTTGAATTCGATGATTTGTTGAATATTTTATCGGACTCTGTTGCTTTAATCAGTTGTTAAATGTAGATAAGCATGGCACATACTGCCTACAGGTACCTACCTACCTTAATCAAATACTACCACCTCCCATCCATCTCCTCCCCCCTGGTCTCGCCACACATGGCTGGGTTCCTGCTCCTTTCTTCTGGCCAGGACGTAGAAACAAAGTTAACGAAGGACAAGGTCATGAGTGATGAGGAAAAAACATTTGCTTGCTGATCAAAACAGATTTCATGCAAATTCCACATGATATTGCCATAGTTTTGATGAGTATCTAATTAAGACCCATATAACTTGGAAACAGATTTGTCATCAAGCATCTTGAAATACATAGTTCACCATTGTTTGGGACTTACCAAAAACACTGTTGTTGTTATGTGACCCTGGCTTCATCCCCTCCACACTGATGTACTAGCCAATTTGAAATCCTTTTGCTAACATCAATTATTGACCTAGATAGAACCCAAGGAAACAATCATGAATAAATCTGCATCTGGTGCAAGCAAGAGGAAGATGAAGAGGGAGACATGTAAAGAGCAAGAAACAGCAAAGCTACCCAAACTAACTTCATTTTTGTTGTGTAAGTTACATATCATATTCTACTGTTCAATTTCCACACATTCATCTTTATCTTACCCAAGTTTACACACTACATGAATTTAAATTGTTTTCCTTTGAACTTTGCATGAACATGAACAGTTACATTACATGTGCATTGTGCAATGTCCCAAATGAATGTTAGCTAGGGGAAAAGCATGAAGCAAAATGTTGGAGGTTTGCCATCACCTCATGTTTCGTTTCTCCCGATATAAACAATGTAATTTGATTTGCTTATAAAATATTTTACCTGCTCTACACTTTTACACACAGGCTTAAGAAGCATGCTGGTGACACCAACAAACCTGAAGATGTTCCATCCTCTCAAATGGACAAAGTTCCTTCGATCCCAGGTAATTCCATGTAGACTAATGACCCTGCTTCCGAGGCAGGTGGACAGGAGATCCCCAAACCGAAGCAATATTAGTTTAGCTTCTAGGTTGTATATGTGGCAATGATCAAATCTTCATGTGAAGTATGTAAGGTACTCACACCTATTTTGAGTCGGGATTCATTTCTGTACATTGCATCATCAAAATGTGTTACCACATGCACTTAATCTGAAGTGCGGTGGTTTTGTAATACAGGACGTGAAATGGACATCAGTTCGTTGGGTATCCGATCATCAAATACGGTGTTGGATGCCCAGACAATAAACAACTTCCCCTTGCCTACTTGGAACAGCTGTTGGGATCGGCATGGCCAAAAAGCTTCATGTAAAGTATGTTCCGAAAATCTGCATTAAAGAACAGCCACAGTGGTTATTAATGTCACTTAAAGTTAATACGACATATAATGTTTATACATCATGCATGTCGTGGTCTCGTGTGACTGCCGTGCCTCAAACAGAACCTTAAACAAATCCTCTTCGCTGCAGCTCCTGCCGGGGAGGCAGAGATCAGACCGGATCCATCGTCCTTCTGTCCGCTCGACTCAGTCCCTGCGAGCTCAGTTGAGTCTGACCCCGACGATCCTTGCCACTCAGCAGGTGAGTTTGTCTTTTGCCCACTTCACCGCAAGCTAATTCCATAACTTATTGGTACGGCAGTTAAGACAGCGTTATTTCAAGCCTATTCAAAGGAATGCTCCAGCAATATAATTAATAACTAATTGGTGATGGAGTCGATAATACATGGTTCTGTAAGCCAGTACGATTACAACATGTGACGAATGTCGTGGTCTCATGTGACTGCCCTGCCTCAAACAGAACCTTAATCAAACCCTCTTCGCTGCAGCTCCTGCCGGGGAGGCAGAGATCAGACCGGATCCATCGTCCTCCTGTCTGCTCGACTCAGTTCCTGCGAGCCCAGCTGAGTCTCAGTACGACGATCCTTGCCACTCAGGTGAGATCATTAGACGTACGTGATGGGTTTTGCAGTAATTTAACGATATACGAGGTATCGGTACGAATGGTTGATGGGTTTATATTTGAATAACAAATCCATGTTGTCGACGTCCCTGAATCGATTTCGATACGATAGGGCAATATTTAGCATCCAACTTAGCCTTTAACGTGATGGTGCCTAGTTACATTCGTAGCACAGAAGTCGGCAACACACCGAGTTGTCTGGTGCATAACTGGTTATTTTTTTTTGCAGAATGCTTTTCGTGTTTAGATCAATATTGATTGGGCTAATGTTGTGCTGCAGAAAATTCGACCGGTTTCCAGTTGAGCGGACATCTTCGTACACGATTCCCTTCCTTTTCCAATCCGCTACTTTCCTTTTCAGATCCATCTCCCAGTTCTGCCTACCAATCGTTCGCGCTACCTGAAAGCTCACCGAGGCCATTTTCGTCGTCATATGACATCGCCGAGTTTCTCCCCGGTGCTGCTGTTGGCAGTGACGACGCTGCAAGGCTCCACGTAGTGAACCACCCATGGCGACCACCCGCGAACTTTAAATGGCCTACTGTGAAAGTTAACACTGGTGGTAGTGAAAGTAAAAGAAGGATCACCGAAAAGCATCTGAGTGCTCACGGCTGGCTCTTCTATTCGGAATCCAAGCGGCTACTTCTGCCGGTTCTGCGTGCTATTCGCTAACAGAACTGTGGGTGCTACCAGCTGTTCGCTGATGCCTCGTTGCCTCGTCAGTGAGCACCTGACAAAATTCAGCAAGCTGACTGGGAAAGACGGCGCACTGGATAATCATGCCACAGCTGCGTACCACGCCGTGTCTGTTCAAACGGCCCTGGACTTCAAGAGGTCGAGGACGAACTTGTCGCGAGACATTCGAAGCAAAGTTCATGAACAATGGCTGCATGATCGTGACGAGGCTCGGAAGGGCATGCTGTCCATCGGCAAAGCTATCGTTTTCTGTGGGAAACAGAACATCCCCTTGAGAGGACACCGGGACTCGGGGCGTCTCACCAGCGGAAACGATCCCGGCGCGAACGAGGGAACTTTCCGGGCTTTGCTGCGATTTAAGGCAGAAGATGACGCCGAGCTTCGAAAGCACCTGGATAAATCGAAAGCCAATGCCATGTACACCAGTCCAATGGTACAAAATGAACTGATCGACGTCATCAAGACGAAGATGCAGCAAAGTATCGTGCGCACCATCATGGAATGTGACATTGTCCGGCGTTCACGATTCTGGCCGATGAGACATCCGATGTGACGAGGCGGGAACAGCTGAGTCTTTGCGTCAGGCATGTTGATAGCCACGGAGAAGTGACGCAGTATTTTCTTGGTTTTTGGGATGTACACGAAGAAGCGTTCGAGTTGGACTTCTCAAATGCAGGCGAAGGTGAGGTGCTTGAGCCAAAGCTGACGGGGGGAGAAGATTGGTGGCGTCATTCTTGAAACGATGAAGGAACTTCAGCTGGACATCCAACGCTGTGTCGGCCAGGGGTACGACGGAGCGGCGGTAATGAGTTCAGACGTCCGTGGAGCAGCAGCCGTCATCCAGTCGCACAACCCAAGGGCGGTGTTTACGCACTGCGGCTCCCATTCCCTCAATCTGGCTCTTGTGTCCGCATCAAAACAGCGCTCAATCAGCAAAGTGTATGCGACAGTACGTGATGTTGACTTCGTCTACGCAAGCCCCAAGCGCCGTGCCCTCTTCGACGCAGCTATGAAGCATGTGTGCCCGGAGAGCAGGAGAAAGAGGTTGAAGCACCTCTGTGAAACACGGTGGGTTGAGCGTCATGACGCTATCAACTGTTCAATCGAGCTGCTTGATGCGGTGGTTCTGGCACTAGGCCACGTGGCGCGATGGACTGACTCCAAAGCGTCAGCGAAGGCAGGCCCGCTACTCAACGCTGTTCGGGATGCCGATTTCATCGCAGCCCTGTACTGCGTAGCGGACATCACGAGCGTCACGCTCATGCTGTCGCGTAAGCTGCAGGGTGAAACTGAAGACCTGTCTTCTGCCGTCGGCATGATTCAAGACGCCGTAGATGTGCTGCAGGGAAAACGTCGAGAAGCGGAAGCGGCATTCAAAACGACCTTCAAAGAAATTCACGACAAGCTCCAATCCCTGGGAGTCTCTGAAGACCGACTGCTTCGGAGGAAGTGTGACAGGCAAACGCACCGCAGCAACGTGGCCCGAGACGCCGAGCCGGAGGTGCACTACCGTGTAGCAGTCTACATTCCGTTCCTCGACGACCTGATCTCCCAGCTTAAAACTCGCTTTAAAAAAACCATGAGAAAATGGCCATGGAGCTCGGGAGCCTGCTGCCGAGGAGTAGTCCGCTCCAAAACGAGGACACGACCTGGATCAGAAGACTACGACTTCTACGAGCCGATGCTGGGAGACTTCTCGCATAGGCAGGCCGAAGCAGAGCTGCTGCTGTGGCGGCAGATGTGGAAGAGAAGGGGGAGCACAGCAGCGACGTTCACAGATGCGATGAAGCACTGCGACCGGGAACACTTCCCGGTCATCTTCCAGCTGGTCCGGTACGCTGCGTGCCAGCCGATGTCCACCGCCGCAGCGGAGTGCTCTTTCTCGGTGCTGCGGCGGGTGAAGACCTGGCTGCGTAATGCAGTCGGCCAGGAGCGCCTCACCGGCCTGGCACGGATACATGCACATCCGGACCTAGTGCCTTCTGCAGAGGACATTGCGGAGTTCCTTCTCCGGAAACCCCGTCGCTTCTGGCATGCTTCAACCAGTGGAAAGTGAGTGGCACATACACTTTTTATTGGGTTAGTTTGATTGATTCATGCTGAAGAAAACCTTTATTAAGGTTAATATACTAAATCAAATCAAATAAGACAATTTATTTATCCGTTAGTACTTGTTAAATTGCATGTTTGGACTGTCCGTATAAATTATCTTGTATTATTCTGACCCGAATGCTCAGACCTAAAAGCAATCGTATCCGTAGTGATGGAGGCTAAGCAAGCGTACGTCTCTCTAGGTAGGCGATGGGACGTTCGGGAGTATGGGCGGCGGAAGACTACCATGGAGGCCAAGAGTCTTCCCTGTTCAACGTCCTGTCCGCTCAGCTCAAATCCTACACGTCATTCCGATATTCACGGTCACCTAGACAATCACGATCCTTGCTGCTATCCAGGTTAGCTCATAAGATGTACATACGCGATGGGCTTAACGTTCGTTCGTGGGGCCTTAGGAACTGCGATACTTCACTACATAACAAAATGTGGGATATGAGACGACCCACCTTAAACAATTGTTGTTATTTTACAACATGTACTGTTTTAATTATGTGAGCCAACTGGCGGATCCAGGGGGGAGGGAGGTTAGGAGCAAATGCCCCACCCCACCACAGGAACATGGGGCATTCAATACAAGTATGCTCCTTGCGCGTTTCTGCATTGGCTGTAAGAAGTGATAATTAGGAGAAAATAATAATATGCCTCCCTGGTCAGACTTTCGCGCTGAGGACCCGACGCCCCCGCCCCCGGTCAACGACTTTTCGCCCCTGACGACCCCCTCAACGACTCACACGACAGCCACAGTGGTTACATTTGCATCATTTTCAGAAATTATTTTCGGGAACGGGACAGGGCCGGGGCGGGACCGGAATGATACTCTGAATGCAAGCATTAAACGATGATATATGCTCGCTATAACGATGATATAGATGGCAACGACGTAGCGCCCTCTATGGTGTTTGGATTAGAGGTGCAGAAAATCCGAAATCTTTGGTCACAGCCTATTCACGGCCACGGAATGACAGTGGCGGCGCCAGGTGTCAAACGTAGGTGAGGCAGTCAGGGGGGCCGGGGGCGCTATTTCGTGATTTTTTTTAGTAGGTTCTTCCGGTTGACAAGAATTCTGCGACTGCATGTTAAGAATAGGACTCAGGGCCTACACATAAAACCAGTAAGACGCCGAAGTTGGCGATGAACTAGCGAGCGCGAAGAAAATGTACGGTGAATTTAAACTCCATCGGACAAGTAGTTTCTGAGATACAAAAAAGGTGCGCACGTGCACACGTTGTCACGGTCGCCCCGACCCGAGCTCCGATCCCAACACAACGCGAGTCGGCACCAGTCTATCTTCGCCCGGCGCAGGCCGCCGCCCGCAGCCCTCGGCACACGCAGTCAGCTGACCCCAGTCACCCGGAAGGCACACTCAGGGTACTCCGGCAGGTAGGGTTACCTCACACACGTGCAGAAGCACTCCACCCCTGACTTGTGGGAAAGTGGCGGCTGAGAGGTCCCTAACCACGCACACAATTTGAACACAATCGGCTCAACCGTTCCTGATATATATAATAGGGGTGTGCACGTGCGCACGTGCAGAGGCACCCCACCTCTGACTTGTGGGAAAGTGGCGACTGAGAGGTCCCTAACCACACACCAAATTTATTAATAAATGTGAAAATGTATTAATACAAAAAATATCCCGATTCCCGAAAAATTGTCATCACGGGCACGGCTTCACAAAGTTCCTTTGCTGCTGCCGCGTTGACACCGCATCTAATTTCTCCAGAACAGAAGCGCCCGGCGAAAAGTCAGCGCGTGCTGTTACGCTGAGATACCGCCAAAGATCTGGGCGAAACACGTGTTTGGGCTGTAAGACAATGTTAAACTTATATGGCTAGGCTGATTTGGGCCTATCGATACCAACGAACATCTCGGAATAACATGAAAATGAGACGCGTTTTAACTGTTTGAAAAAAAAATTATTTTGTCTATTCAATATTTAATTTCTTATAATCTTACTAAAATTATTGAATATTTAGGGAAAATACAACTATACTTTATGTTTGGCTAATTTAGGTGAGTCCCTGTCTCATCTGCCTCAATGGAAGAACCGCCACTGCGGAATGAGCTGGCAAGTCACAGCCAGGATAACTAGACAAACTAGAGGTCACAGCTTTAGTCACGGCGCTGCAATGCTAACCCTATGGCGCTGGCCTGGCCTGCCACAGCTTCAGTCACGGCCGTGAACAGTTCTGGTCTAGAGCTGCCACTTTTCAGGCCTGTGACTACCCGCGCCGCGCCGCAAACACTGTTAAACTACCCACCACTACACACGTGCTCAAATAAGCTGTGAACTACCCACAACTACCCTCAACATAAATTGTACTATTTTGGGATTGAAGAAAATTAAAGTAAAAACCTTTAAATTATGCAAATTCATGCAATAAACTTGAATGATCTTGCTGAAATGAAAGCACAGTCACTGAAATAAGGTTTAAAACTTTCCTTTTTTGAAAAGTTGAAAATTCTGTTACCCGCCAACTACCAACTTCAGCCAAATGATTGTTTGTGCTACCCACAACTACCCACGTGGTTAGTAGCTACCCACGTCTTGTGGGTAAGGGGGTAGTAAAGTGGCACCTCTATTCTGGTCCCAGAGCTGGGACGCTGGGACCAGAATTCTGCAACTCGTTTGGTTGCTTGATTTGTTTGAATTGTCCAATCACAGACCCGCTCAGTCCAGCGTGGCGCGCCCGCTCAATCGCTGCTCGACCGCTGTGTTGGCGGCAAGTCTCGCGTGGCGTTCATTGTGGCAGAGGAGGGCCTATTTTTCCCAATTTGGCGTTATTCATTTTTAAGCCTGATAAATTTGAAGTTCCTCAGCAATTTCACGTAACAAACAACATGGACCAGTGAAACGTTGATTCCCTTTGTTCCATTGCAATAAATGTCAACCGGAACATGCTTATGATGCTGTCCAAGACATTCTTCTACGATATACATAATACCTGGCTGTGAACATGAGAAACCGCATTTTAGAAGCATTTTATGCGGAACAGATCAAAATACGAAATAGCATGCCCAACAATATGGCATTTGCAAGGTGAGTTCTTGTAGAGGCCATTGTGGCATCAGAGTTTAATCATCCGGTTTGTAAAGCCAGGAATGTTGATGTTTCCAATGTCGATTAATTGAAAGAACGCTATTCATTTTTCATAACACTTCTAGTGGCCTGTGGGATATCCCGGGTTTCATCAGGGAATGGGCCACAGGCGGATCCAGCACGGGTGGTTGGGGGGCAAAATTCCAAGTCTTAGACAATTTTGAAAACTCATCGGATTGCGCTTGCTTATGCTGTTATAGCTGGTTTAAAGGAAACTTTCCTTAGCACAAGTTGCTTAGATTTTCTTCTACATCAGCAAATGTGTCAAATTTCTGCCGATTTCAGGCGGTTGGGGTGGAGGGGGGGGGCAATTGCCTATTTTCCCCAACCGTAGATCCGACACTGGGATGGGCCAAGCGACAGAAGTAGAAGTTGATGTTGATGAAACATTGAGTGAAAGTTCCGTAACGTTAAATGTCATCTGAAAACACTTGCTTTGTTCACAGCAATTTACCTCTGGTCGCCTTCACTTGGTTGGCAATTGCGCCATGCTTCAAGGTCTCGATTGTTGCACCTTCATTCACAAGGTCTTTTCGCCATATGAAGAACGGCAGTCCAGTGTCGTGTTCTTGTTTGTTTGCCGCCCGCATTTCGAAAATTGCCGAACATGTACTGGAAAGTCGGTCAAGTGGAGTTGTAATAATCGCGTTATCAGTGGAAGTACTTGCGGAGGCGGGGGGGGGGGGCATGGGGGCCATGCACCCCCTAAGCAAAATACATTCACACTAGATAAAATAAGATTCTCTGACGATCCGACAACATATGTCTGAGGAGCGAAAATTGCTCTACCAACGACGTGCTCCCCTCCCCCCCCCCCCCTGATACGAATCCTGACCATGTGCCAGGGGGGGGGGTCGCCGATTAACGAAACTGTCTCAGTATCTGAAGAAAAAATAGTAAAATCAGGGTACTTTTATATGCATTCTCTATAGGCACGCAAAGTCTTTCAAAATTTTAGTTATCCTCAATAGACAATTATTCCAAATCAATTGTTTTACTTACATGTCAAATAAATTATCACATTTCACAACCAAACTACGGACGAATACCTATTAGGAAAATAATTCACAATCATGTGTAAGATGAATTTTAGAATATGCTCACCTCCTTCCTCTCTCCGATTTCTTTACACAGCGCTGTCTTTGTCCGCCTCAGCGTATTAGGTTTCATAGTAGATAGTAGTACTTAGCAATTTAATATAACGGAAAGTGAATGAAGTAAAAAGCGACAAGACTCCAAGGCAAACTCAATTCGCGGTGCATCACACTGTTTATTTAATTTGTGCAGCAATCCAAGGTCATATCCTTTCGTAATGTTCTTGACTACTACTTTTTGAGTTTGGCTATTTTAAATTGTTTCGTTTGTTCTTTAGGTTTGTTGTTTTCGTTTTCTTACAATGATATATTTCCTCTTAAAAATATTAGAATGCTTTTTCGTATTTCGTTTCATTTTTACCAATATATCACAGCAATTTATAAAGTCCTTGTTTTGTCTTTCACGCAGCAGTTTACTATTGTGCCATTTTTATTAACCTACAACAATACAAAGTACTACGCTTTATGAAACACGCGACAGTAGTAAGTAGTAAACTTGGAACTACAATTCTACTACAGTAGTAAGATTGTGAAATTCTTTGAGAAAGGCCACTGATAATGCTAGTCGACTTGTTTTAAGGTGAACCTTGGCGATATTTGCTACGTTTCAATGGTTTGGTAATTGGTTTGTTTTGTATTCAAAGCGCCATAATTGGTTCGAAATAATTGTGCCCATACTTTGGCAGCGTAAAGGTTTCTGTGAAGCTCTCTAGAGCTCAATGTGACATCAAACCAAATATTAAAACCTAACTTTTTATGAAATTGAGTACTGTTTGCGAGAAACAAATGTCATAATCGTGTTCAGCAGCAACTACTTCATATTTTGCACCACAAGCGGCGTACATTTTACAACTTTTGGGAAGGTGGGACAGTCCCTTTAGGCCTGTTCACTACTTGATCAGACTTAATGGCGGGTTAGGATAGTTTAGGTTATGGTACCTATAACCTAAACTAACTTAACCTTACTCTGCCAGTAAGTCCGAACAAGTAGTAACCAGGCCTACATCATTAAGTCTTATCAAGTAGTGAACAGGCCTATGCTATTAAGTATACCCTCCCAATGACATCATCAAGCTGGCTGCACCACCCGCCACTTGTTCAGGCTTGTCACACTACCTAGTGTTGTGTACGGAAGTGTGACGCCTGTCCTACCAATACAATACCTAATATTTATTGACAGAAAAATACCATCATGTCTCAATAGCTCTTAATAAATGCATGACCAATGTATGTTGTTAACCTACCAAGATCTTAAAATAACTGTCAAGCTATCATTGTCTGTCAATGTTTGTTTTCAGACCAGCAGGATACACATCTATGAAATCCTCACATATTGATATTGAAATTAAAACTGCATGTTTAAAACACGCCATACCTTGATTAAAAATGCATGCCTACACGACAATGACTGCTCATAGAACTGACAAAAAATAAATAATTCCATTGTAAATACATTCCACTAACTAACCAGAAAATGGAACATAAAGCGACACGCAGACCAATAAATACCACAGTCGGTGACGAATGCCACTGCACGGAAATGAATGCAAAGGCCGTGCAAATCTGTATAATTGTTGATCGAAACACGAACGCCATACTCGCCGCGAATGTTGTGCATCCATATTTCGTATATTATTCCAAATCTGGTAGTGACCTTCATTTCTTTTAGCTTGTATAGCACTCCTTACCCCAGAAGTAAGGAGTGCTATACAAGCTAAAAGAAGTGCATTTGGCATTTTGAAGGGATCTTCACTAGATATAAATCAGAAGGCCTACCAGAATGCAAGAAATTCAGTTAAGAAAAAGGTCAGAGCAGCTAAAAGGGGAAAGGAACTTGATTTAGTACATTGTAATGCAGATAGTAAGAAGTTCTTCAGTTTTTATAAGTTAAGTACAGTTTCCAAAAATATAGGTCCATTTAAGGTAGATGTGTTAGTTAGCAAGGACAGTGAAATGGTTGAAGTGCTTAATGATCAGTTTCAATCTGTCTTTACTATCGAGGACCAGAGTAGTATTGCAGCACTTCAGCCAGAGACAGAGGAGACTATAGGAGAGCTAGGTGGCATAAGTAGTGAACTTGTTCTAGAATATCTAAAGAAAGTAAGGCCTAACAAGGCAGAAGGACCTGATGAAATCCATGCTAGACTTTAAGAGAATCTGAAAGGGAGTTGTCGGTTCCATTAGCCATAATATTTTCTAAATCACTTGCAGATAGTAAAATTCCACTTGATTGGAAAAGAGCAAATTTTGTTCCTATTCATAAAAAGGGAGATAGAAGTAAAGAGGAAAACTATAGACCAGTTAGTCTGAGCTCATTAGTCTGCAAGGTGCTTGAATCAATCATCAAAGATAAGATTGTTGAATTCTTGGAGCAAAATGAACTCATCAAGGATACACAGCATGGCTTTAGGAAGGGCCGTTCTTGTTTAACTAATCTTCTGGAGTTTTTGGATGTTGCAACAGATAGCTTTGATCAGGGTAAACAGCTAGATGTAGCTTTTCTTGATTTCAGTAAAGCATTTGACAAAGTCCCCCATACAAGACTGGGGTTGCAACTTAAAATTCATGGGATCAGGGGCAAGATTCTGGATTGGATAGAAACGTGGCTTTCAGGACGCCAGCAAAGGGTTATATTGAATGGGTGCCAATCACAATGGAAGGAGGTTCTCAGTGGGGTTCCACAGGGCTCAGTCCTGGGCCCATTGCTTTTTATAATATTTGTGAATGCAATTGAGAACAGTATAGACAGCAAAGTCTTGAAATTTGCAGACGATCTAAAAGTTGTCAGGATTATTAGAGGAAAACATGATCAGGATGTTTTTCAATCAGATCTGGACAAGCTAGTTGAGTGGTCTGAAGCATGGCAGATGAAATTCAATTTGAGTAAATGTAAGATTATGCACGCTGGACGGGTTAGCAGTAAACATAGGTATGAAATGGGTGGGCAGAAAATGGAGCAGATTGAAAAGGAAAGAGATTTAGGTGTCGTGGTAAACAATAGACTATCAGCGTCAGACCAGGTTGTAGAAGCTAGGAAAAAGGCACTTAGAATGCTAGGGGCCATTAACAGAAATGTTTCCTACAAGAGTGAAAAGGTAATAACAAAACTGTATTGTGCATACGTTAGACCACATTTGGAGTATTGTGTACAAGCCTGGTCTCCAACATATGAGAAAGATTGCTGGTTGTTAGAAAGAGTTCAAAAAAGGGCAACAAAAATGGTTAATTGTCTTGGTAGTTTACCTTATGAAGATAGATTAAAGAAATTGGGTATGTTGTCACTTAGATATAGAAGGCTAAGAGGAGATCTAATTGAAGTCTTCAAATTTGTAAATAGTCAGCATTCTGGATATTTAAAGGGTATGTTTGAGTTCAATAGGGAAAATCGAGGTAGAGGTCATCAGCATAAACTCATTATGAAACAAAGTAGGACTAGGCTACGACAGTCATTTTTCAGTAGAAGGGTTGTAGGACATTGGAATATGCTACCAGGGGATGTCGCTGATGCAGTGACACTTGCTTCCTTCAAAATTAGATTAGATAAATACTTTACAGAGAAGGGATTAGTTCATAAATACTCGTGGGATTAGCCTTCTTTTATGCAGGTAGAGTAAGGTGATTTGAAGGGGCGAGACTGGTGGAGGGGGGGGGGGGGGGGGGTGGGGTGGGTGTGGGTGGGGTGGGGTGCAACCTCGGATGGGCCCAAGAGGCTCTTTGTTGCACTTGTCTTTTATGTCTTTATGTCTTTGTCTTTATTTGTTGGTGTTTTTTAGTCTGTATAGTATATTTTTAGTATATACTATAAAAAAAAACTGGGAGTACACAGTGCCCTGCTTAGTATGAACTATGTTTGAAATATTCAATGTCTCACTATTTTGCAACAATTCCAAGTTAAATGGAAATTTAGTTTTGTATTATTTCACTCTTTGAATTCAGTACGCCAGCATGTCTGTTTTTGTAAGAATATAATTGATACATTTTGATGCACTGGGAGTATACTAAAAACATGTGGTATAAAACCTAGAATTTAGTGAGGAAATTTTGACGTAGGAACGAGACACCTGTTGTTCCATAGCCTTGGTGTCTCAGATGATCCTATTACATTACATACAGTTTATTAGGTCCCTCCATTTCATGGGTTTTATGGTGACCACGTCGTATACATATATAAAAACATACATCGGAGTAGATTAAAATCAGATAAAAAAAGCTCTAATAAAAAACTTTGCAAATAGAGGCATCTCGCGATTTAGACACTGCTACACTCACGACGAATCGTTCCAGTGCTTGCTGGCGCGACACAAAAACCCGCGTCGGGCAAACTCAGTTCGCACGCGAGGCAGACGCAGCTGCCCTCGCTCGGTTGCACGCGTGCTGCGGACTGACACGTCAGAGCTGAGCAGCAACTTTTCCCGTAGAATTTGTGGTGCATTGTCCGAGGTAAGTAGGCTACGGACCATGGCTACATCGCTGACACGTACCATATCATCGACACATTTCCACTCCAGCTCCCTCAGTACAGGAGTAATGTGAGCTCTTCGGTCAAGGCCAGAAACGATACGCGCGCCGAAGTTGATCACTTTCTGAATGCGCTTTTTCTGAGAGATGCGGCAGCTACCCCACACACTGATACAATAGCGGATATGTGGAAAAACCAACGCTTCGATAAGTATACGTTTTGTGTCTTTCGGTAGTCTGTTTCGCATCCTGGCTAGGCTGACAAGTATCATGTTGCAGCGCCGAACGACAGACGTGACATGCGAATCCCACGTAAGGTGAGGGTCGATTGTGATTCCCAGGACCTTGACGCTTGGTGACGGAAAAATTTCATCACTACCGAAATGGACTGAGAAACTGGTGTTCGTTTTTTGACGTTGAGACTTCAAAATTATCATTTCAGTTTTGGATGGGTTAATTTTGAGTCTGTTCTGAATAAACCACTGTACAGTTACCGAGAGGTCACTTTCAACTCTTTCTTTGATAGCCAGGAAGTTTTGTGGAGTGTCAGCGTCAAGGAACTGGACATCATCAGCGTACATGACGACTTTCACATGTGACAGATGTTGAGCCAGGTCATTCGTGAATATGAGGTACAAGATGGGCCCTAAAATCGAGCCCTGGATCACGCCGTGTGTCACACTCACTGGACACGACCCGATAGCCTGGCTACGTCCCCTCAACCAATCAGCAAACCAGTCCGGCCGAATCCCGTACCAGCCCAGCTTGTCCAAGAGGCGGCCATGCTCGACGCTGTCGAATGCCTTCGAAGTATCAGCCGTCACGAGGCCCTTGTCAATGTTGTCAGTGACATACGTGATTGCGTCGAGCACAGCCGCCCCCGTGGACATGCCTGGCCGGAAACCATACTGCTGCGGGCAGAGCAGAGCATTGCAGTCCAGATAGGTCATCAGCTGCGAACACACCACGCGCTCACACAATTTGGCCACAACGGGGATGATTGAAATCGGCCGATAGTTGCCTGGGTCACGCCGGTCACCCTTCTTGTACAGCGGGATAACGAAGGCAGACTTCCACTGACCAGGCATGTCGCATTTTGCTACGCACGAGTTAATTAAGTGCAGCAGATGGGGCCCCACTACGGCGAACGTCTTCCTTAGCATATCAACAGTTATGCCGTCTGGGCCACACGCACGGGACGAGCTCATCCGCTGCAGTGCGGCAGACAGTTCTGGCAGCTGGGCAGGCCGCGGCGAGAACGCGTCGCTGCAGACGCGCGGCGGGCGCGGCGGCAGCGGCTCCCCGGTGTCGGCGGCCGCCAGCGACCTCGCCACGTCTCCTCCAACCGACGCGAAGAAGTTGTTGAGCCGGTCAGTCCAGCCCAGGTCGTGCAGGTTCGATGCAGTACTGGTCCTGGGCGCCGTTTTTCCCGACGATACCAGAAATTGACGGATGTCACGCCATGTTCTCGATCTTGAGTTCCTGAATGAAGTCTGGAAATATGAAGCGCACGCCCGGTTGAGTACCATCTTGACAGCATTTCGGCGTAAACGAAACTCCGTCTCGGCGGCGTCGCAAGGTGTCAGCTGGCGGTCAATGCGCGCCTGGTCACGCGCAGCCATCGCCTCTCTGACTTCATCATCCTGCAGCCACGGGTACGGCCTGTGCTTCAGCTTGATGGTAAGCACTGGCATATGGGCATCAATAATCGGGCTCCATGTTCACGTGGAGTGGGAAGTGAGTAGCGTACCGAGCTCCGCCGGGGCATTACAGCGGCGGGGGTGTTGTCTCAGATGTTCACGTGGAGTGGGAAGTGAGTACCGTACCGAGCTCCGCCGGGGAATTACAGCGGCGGGGGTGTTGTCTCAGATGATCACGTGGAGTGGGAAGTGAGTACCGTACCGAGCTCCGCCGGGACATTACAGCGGCGGGGGTGTTGTCTCAGATGATCACGTGGAGTGGGAAGTGAGTACCGTACCGAGCTCCGCCGGGACATTACAGCGGCGGGGGTGTTGTCGCAGATGATCACGTGGAGTGGGAAGTGAGTACCGTACCGAGCTCCGCCGGGACATTACAGCGGCGGGGGGTGTTGTCTCAGATGATCACGTGGAGTGGGAAGTGAGTACCGTACCGAGCTCCGCCGGGACATTACAGCGGCGGGGGTGTTGTCGCAGATGATCACGTGGAGTGGGAAGTGAGTACCGTACCGAGCTCCGCCGGGGCATTACAGCGGCGGGGGTGTTGTCTCAGATGATCACGTGGAGTGGGAAGTGAGTACCGTACCGAGCTCCGCCGGGACATTACAGCGGCGGGGGTGTTGTCTCAGATGATCACGTGGAGTGGGAACCGTACCGAGCTCCGCCGGGGCATTACAGCGGCGGGGGTGTTGTCGCAGATGATCACGTGGAGTGGGAAGTGACCCGTACCGAGCTCCGCCGGGGCATTACAGCGGCGGGGGTGTTGTCGCAGATGATCACGTGGAGTGGGAAGTGAGTACCGTACCGAGCTCCGCCGGGGCATTACAGCGGCGGGGGTGTTGTCGCAGATGATCACGTGGAGTGAGAAGTGAGTACCGTACCGAGCTCCGCCGGGGCATTACAGCGGCGGGGGTGTTGTCTCAGATGATCACGTGGATTGAGAAGTGAGTACCGTACCGAGCTCCGCCGGGGCATTACAGCGGCGGGGGTGTTGTCGCAGATGATCACGTGGAGTGGGAAGTGAGTACCGTACCGAGCTCCGCCGGGGCATTACAGCGGCGGGGGTGTTGTCGCAGATGATCACGTGGAGTGGGAAGTGAGTACCGTACCGAGCTCCGCCGGGGCATTACAGCGGCGGGGGGTGTTGTCTCAGATGATCACGTGGAGTGGGAACCGTACCGAGCTCCGCCGGGACATTACAGCGGCGGGGGTGTTGTCGCAGATGATCACGTGGAGTGGGAAGTGAGTACCGTACCGAGCTCCGCCGGGGCATTACAGCGGCGGGGGTGTTGTCGCAGATGATCACGTGGAGTGGGAACCGTACCGAGCTCCGCCGGGACATTACAGCGGCGGGGGTGTTGTCGCAGATGATCACGTGGAGTGGGAAGTGAGTACCGTACCGAGCTCCGCCGGGACATTACAGCGGCGGGGGTGTTGTCTCAGATGATCACGTTGAGTGGGAAGTGAGTACCGTACCGAGCTCCGCCGGGGCATTACAGCGGCGGGGGTGTTGTCGCAGATGATCACGTGGAGTGGGAACCGTACCGAGCTCCGCCGGGGCATTACAGCGGCGGGGGTGTTGTCTCAGATGATCACGTGGAGTGGGAAGTGAGTACCGTACCGAGCTCCGCCGGGGCATTACAGCGGCGGGGGTGTTGTCTCAGATGATCACGTGGAGTGGGAAGTGAGTACCGTACCGAGCTCCGCCGGGGCATTACAGCGGCGGGGGTGTTGTCGCAGATGATCACGTGGAGTGGGAAGTGAGTACCGTACCGAGCTCCGCCGGGGCATTACAGCGGCGGGGGTGTTGTCGCAGATGTTCACGTGGAGTGGGAAGTGAGTACCGTACCGAGCTCCGCCGGGACATTACAGCGGCGGGGGGTGTTGTCTCAGATGATCACGTGGAGTGGGAACCGTACCGAGCTCCGCCGGGACATTACAGCGGCGGGGGTGTTGTCTCAGATGATCACGTGGAGTGGGAAGTGAGTACCGTACCGAGCTCCGCCGGGACATTACAGCGGCGGGGGTGTTGTCGCAGATGATCACGTGGATTGAGAACCGTACCGGGCTCCGCCGGGGCATTACAGCGGCGGGAGCTCTGCGCACGATTCTCACCTGAGGAGGATGCGGTACTTGCCAGAGGCCAGGCGTCTGGTAGATAAAGGGATGTTCATAACTAGTGCGCTGGTTCTCACACGGTCATGGCTCGCCACAGACCGCTCCTTGGGGGACACTCCCAAGACTGTGGAAAATAAGCTAAGAGTTACACTAAAACTTCCTTACTTCCGGTACAAAACCTTCGGTTGGAGGTCTGGGGAAAGTCAAGCCCTGGTCCGAGGCGTCGCAGATCGCGTCATTGAGAGTGAGCACATGAGTGTCTGGTGGGTTTTGTTAGCTAAGAGATGCGGTGCAAAACCTTCGGTTGGACGAAGTATGGGGAAAGTCCGGCCCTGGTCCGAAGCGTCATAGATCGTGTCATTTGCTGTGAACTCATGAGTGTCTGTTGGGTGTTTTAATGGTTTGTGAAGGTCGTGACGATGGCGTGACTGGCGGCTTCTTCTCATGAGTGTCTGTTGGGTGTTTTGATGGTTTGTGAAGGTCGTGACGATGGCGTGACTGGCGGCTTCTTGATCGATGGGGTGACGTTTCTGTGAAGCGATGTGATGTCTGGTTAAACTTATAGAAGAACTTGGATACTGAGGGACTGTATTGCTGTCAACGCCTGACCTCGAATCAAGCACAAATATATCATGCATGAACGTAAATCGTACATTTCACTCCTAATGCACTTAGACTTCCGTATTTTAAATTAATTGAGACTAATGAAAAAGATCAGCCCAGGAAACGATATCTATATGATGTATGGCCAGTTGACAGTTGGAAAAGCGATTTGATAGCTATAGACAACAGAGTGCAATAGACATGTTTGATCGTCGTTTGGTAGCCATTTAGCAAGCAGTACCTAGGGTCAATCGTTCGATAATGAGTAACGTTATCAATAACATCGGAATCAGTGACCTTATCCTCGTTGTTTTTTTATATTTTTTAAGAGAAAACTTTAAAAAAATGACGTAAAGTTTTCTCTTCTTAAATAATATACAAAAACAACGAGGATAAATAAGGTCACTGATTCCGATGTTATTGATAACGCTAATCATGTTCCTCGCAGCAGCTTTGAATAATTTAGATAATAAGTAACTACTCATTATCGAACGATTGACCCTAGGTACTGCTTGCTAATGGGCTACCAAACGATCACCAAACTACAACTACAGATCCCATCAAACTGCAGATCATTTACCTGATTCCTCTCTTCGGGAAGGAAGGTATTGGAGCGTGTTGTGTTCGACGAGCTGTTTTATCATGTGTCACCGGTTTTGAGCCAGCAGCAGCATGGTTTTGTTCCTAGGCGTTCGTGCAGCACCAACTTAGTGTTTACCTAAGCACACGTGAGGCCATATCGGACGGATACCAGACGGACGTCATTTACACTGATTATTCGGCCGCTTTTCAGAGCGTCAACCATGCGCTTCTCATTCACAAGTCAAAACACTCCTACCATTTGAAGGAGCTCGCACTGAATTGGTTCGTCTCGTATCTGGATAGACGCCAGTTATCGTCAACGGACAAAAAAAACTCCGACTGGAAACCGGTTACCTCCGGTGTTCAGAAGGATCACTTTTGGCTCCCCTTCTCTTTTCGATGTTTTTTTTTCTCGTCGTAGTCTTATATTGCGAGAAACTTTCGGCCGCGTCTCAATTTCCACGCATCCAGATATACACAAAGGAAAGCACTCCACACAAGCTGCACTCCGAAACCTTGAAAGCCCCAAGTGTCGTGGTCCGGTATTGCAAATAACAACGCTTCACGTTCGACTGCGGGTATATGTATGACTTCACGCGAACAGACAAACAGGGGAGCGGCAGCTGCTCGCGCCACCGCGTCCCGACCCAGAGTCCGGCTGGCCGCACGCCGACCCCGGACGCTGACCCGCGGCCGTGGGCGATCACGTGACCGCGTCCAGCGTCCCGAGGCCGGGCTAGCTGGCGGCGGAGCCAGCGGCCGGCGGGCCGCAGACAAATCGTCCAACGCCATCACATCTCCCTCCCTCCCAACAGTCTGCCACACACAATATGCAGTGCCAAACAGCGGCTCCAGGCTCCGGCGGCGGCCTTACAGCGACTCCAGGCTCCGGCGGCGGCCAGACAGCGACTCCAGTTTCCGGCGGCAACCAGACAGCGGGTCCAGGCTCCGGCGGCGGCCAGACAGCGACTCCAGTTTCCGGCGGCGGCCAGACAGCGGCTCCAGGCTTCGGCGGCGGCCAGACAGCGGCTCCAGGCTCCGGCGGCGGCCTTACAGCGACTTTAGGCTCCGGCGGCGGCCAGACAGCGACTCCAGGCTCCGGCCAGACAGCGACTCCAGGCTCCGGCGGCGGCCAGACAGCGGCTCCAGACTCCGGCCGCCGCGGCAGCGGCGGTGGCTCGCCGGGCAGCAGCGGTGGTGGCTCAACTTTCAGCGACGGCAGTGGCAGAGGATTGCCCAGCAGCGGCGGAGGCCGGTCTGACAGCGGCGGAGGCTGGCCCAGCAGCGGCGGAGGCTGGCTCGGCAGCGGTGGAGGCTGGCCTGGCAGCGGGGACTCGCCTGGAAGCGGCGGCAGCGGCGACAGCGGCATTGGCTCGCCCGGCATAGACTGCAGTGGTGGAGGCTGACCTGGCAGCGGCGGAGGCTCCCCTGGCAACAACGGTGGCTCGCTTGAAAGCGGCAAAGGCTGGCCTGGCAGCGACGATGGCTTGCCTGGCAGCGGCGGAGACTGGTCTGGCGGCGGCGGGTGCTGGCCTGGCAGCGGCGGAGGCTTGCCTGGCAGCGGTGGTGGCTGGCCCGGCAGCGACGGAGGCTTGCCTGGCAGCGGCGGAGTCTGGCCTGGCAGCGGCGGAGTCTGGCCTGGCAGCGGCGGAGGCTTGCCTGGCAGCGGTGGTGGCTGGCCTGGCAGCGGCGGAGTCTGGCCTGGCAGCAGCGGAGGCTTGCCTGGCAGCGGTGGTGGCTGGCCCGGCAGCGGCGGAGTCTGGCCTGGCAGCGGTAATCGCCGGGGTACGGTGCCCATCCCCGGTAGGCTTGACAGTGCCGGAAGAGCCGGAAGAGACCGTGGCGGAGGCAGAGGCGACCGCGACGGAGGCGGTAGCGCCGGGAGAGGCTCGTTGGTCGGCGGCGGTGGCAGCGGCGCGGGCTCGCTGGAGGTGCGGACGGACGAAGAGTGTCCGGCTCGTCCGCAGTCCCCGCACGAGGACAGCTGTCGCAGTACGGCTGCGACAGTCCGTCGCTCATTCGGGGTCAGAGCCGGATCCCAGAAGGAGTGGATGCTGAGGCTATGCAGGTCCGCCTCGAGTTTTGCGAGGTCGAGCCTCTCGCCCATCTGTATGCTCGACAGGAGGCAGAAGTCTTCCCATCTTTCCTTCCACGCGCGAAACGCGTCGCCACGGTCCGTCGCCAGGTCGAGTTGATCAGGCTGTACAGCTCGCCCCAGCCAGGAAATGCTGTTCACTGGAAGTACTTGTTGCAGCGCACCGGCCGTCGGTGCAGAGTGTTCGCGTGACATGTTCACTTATTTACGTTAAACTGGTGAATAATTGTTGATTTAGACAAGTACCGACCGCGCCATGTCCTACCGACCGCGCCATGTCGTGGTCCGGTATTGCAAATAACAACGCTTCACGTTCGACTGCGGGTATATGTATGACTTCACGCGAACAGACAAACAGGGGAGCGGCAGCTGCTCGCGCCACCAAGTCCCGACCCAGAGTCCGGCTGGCCGCACGCCGACCCCGGACGCTGACCCGCGGCCGTGGGCGATCACGTGACCGCGTCCAGCGGCCCGAGGCCGGGCTAGCTGGCGGCCGGAGCGGCGGAGCCAGCGGCCGGCGGGCCGCAGACAAATCGTCCAACGCCATCACACCAAGTACGCCTTGTGCAACCTCCAACATCTACAATGGTCTGTAGAAAGCACGAAGAAGCAACATCAGGAATAAGTTTGCTTCAACACATCGCGCAAACCAACAAGAACTGAATATTTTACAACAAAACATAATACGTACGTTGGATACGCGCCCCATCATGGTATAGATATCCATCGAAAAAAAAACTACCTCTTCTCCGTGGATCCTGGCAGTTTCGCAGAGATGCAGAGATGAACCCGGTGATTTCTCCGGACGATCAGGTGAACTACCGACGAACCGCTGCAGCGCCACTGGAACGTCCAGTCCACAAACTGCACATCCTCAGTCTTCCAGGCCCAGGAAGGCTATGCAGGGAAGCCTGCCAGGCGCCGTCATTTTCGTAGCTTGTGCACCGACCCCAGTCCAGAGCTGATAGTCGGCATGAAGTGTTTTCTCACGCCGCTGTAGACGTGGTCAGTTGGTTACGGTTCCCTAGGTTGTGACGATTTAGTTCCAAAGTTCACTGGATTAGGATTAACAGTCAGTGATTCATGCAGATTCCTAGCCGCAACAGGCCTTATCGTGCAGCGGAACTGGTGGCAAGTGACATTTATACGGCCCCTGCAACACTTCCACTGGAGAAGATACTGCCAGCAGCATGCTTCTGGTATTACTCAAACGTTCTGCGTATAGACTCCATTGTACCAGGTATCTCACGCCTTAGTTGATCATCAGCATGCTGGTCCTGACGCCACGTCACAATCAATGAAGTTCGTCCTTCCCTCCACCATAGCAGGCCGATAAGACTACGTGAAAGCCTCTGGAGATGCGGAGAACCTTAGTCAACGCCGTCGAGTCCGCAAGCTGCACATCCTTAGACTTCTAGGGGCCGGGAAGGTCATGTAGGGAAGCCTCACGCCTCAGTTGATCATCAGCATGCTGGTCCTGACGCTCCCGCAGACGTGGTGATTTGTAATAGATTTCAACGTTGGGATGGTTCCTCTCAAGACGTCACAATCAATGAAGTTCGTCCTTCCCTCCACCATAGCAGGCTGAGAAGACGATCTGAAAGCCTCTGGAGATCCGGAGAACCTTAGTAAACGCCTTACACCCGTGTTGATGATCAAGTCGTTCTCAAAGCTCCAGCAACGGTATCAGCAGTCTCCGCCATGGTAGTCGGTAGAATCCCGGCTCCTTCTCCCCAGAATCAGACCAACCGACCACCGCCGGCAGTCTGCTTTTCGATGTTTATTTACGATCTACCGTGCCAAATGGAATCCGGCTGCCTTCTGTATGCCGATGTCAAAATGTTCCGTAAAATCACCACTCCATCTGACGGACTGTTGCTGTAGAGGGATCTAACCATCTGTCAGCGTGGTTGGTCTGTCAGGTGACTGGCTCTCAACCCTGCAAAATGCAAATAGTTTACGATGACTCAGACGTGCACCCGTCCAGACCAAGTATTTATCGCTGGTACCGAGCTGGAACATGTGCGTAAGATCAGGGACCTGGGTGTAACGCTGGACACCAAATTAACTTTCGCACTACATGTATCGGATACAGTCAGCAGGGCCAACCGGGCACTCAGCCTCCTTATCCGCTCTTTACAAGTAGGTACCAGCAAGTCAAAATTCAACCGAAGCGCAGTACTGGCTGCGTACTTCGCGAATGTGCGATCGATTTTAGAATATTGCAGCGTGGTCTGGGCGGGGGCGGCCAACTCCCACAAGGTGCGGGTCGATCGAGTGCAGCACAGGTTCCTCATTTGGCTGCTAGCTCACACTTCCTCCGGACAAACTAATTCTCTTTCCTATGGTAGCCGTCTGCTCCATTTCAAAATTCCATCTTTAGCACAACGCAGAGTGCAGCATGACATGCTCTTCCAGAGGAACATTCTGCGGGGAAGAGTGGACTCATCAAGTTCTGCCCAACTCTTTTCCTCTGCACGTGCCGCCTCAATCGACCCGCACCCTCACCCTGTTCGCCGTGCCTCGAGCTCGAGTCAGAACTATCGAATCAGGAATGGTCTGCAGGATCCCTAAAGCCATGAATGTTTTCTTGGCCAGTCATTTGAACGAAGACATGACAGTGTTGGCGTGTTTAGAGCTCTCGTGATCAGAGGCCAGTTTCACACACAAAAAATCACCGCACGCAGCAAAAAAATAATCGCCGCTAAAAAAACTGCGGACATGCGACGGGTTTCACCAACAACAACAAAAACTGACTGCGCCGGCTGTTATTTTTTATAGACGCAAACAGTATTGGTGACGTCACACACCAATTACGATAATATTACGATATAACGCTAATCTGCTGACAGACTTGTTTCAGCAGCAGAAATGGCTGTGTCTGATTGGTCAAAATACCTCTGTCGGCAACGCCGGCGCTAGCGAAACACGCTATTGTTTTGATAGATTGCTTACACATTTCCATTGAACTTTACTTGTTTAGCTGTTAAGATTTTAATTCTTAGTAAATTAATATTTAAAAGCTTGTAACATAAATGTAAAAGAAATGTAAACCCAGTGCAGTGTTGGTGATTGCGTTTGTAGAGGCTTATAAGTGATAAATGTTGTTGATTTTGTACTGAGTAGGTCAAGTATGTAAATAATTGGTTTAATTGTCATTGGAAATTCAATTAAAATCATTGGAAATTGGTTTCAACTCATCACTCACATCAACATTGGTGTAGGAGAATGTGCAAGAGTTCTAACTTTGGATTTCTTCCACACAACAAATATGTAAGTACCTACCTACATTCGGTAATAGTTAAGAAATTCACCTCCCCAGTTAATGGTGTTATTGATGTCTAATAGAAGAGAGCATTATTATGGCGGACATAAAAGTGTACCAGTGATACCAAAGCTATGACGATACATAATCAAACCTGACCTAACCTTTACAGCAATTATGGTCGCAGGGACCCACGTTTAGAACGCTTTGCTCGCATTCGCTCACTGCACTGTGGCCCTACCCCAGACCATCTTGTAGACATTCAAAGATAACCCATTTTTCAGTGTCTTAATATTACTGTCAGTTGACTATTCTGGGGGACCTCAAGAACACCATAAACTGGTCAGGTGAATTACTGAACTAATACCATTACTTCATCATTTCACCCCAACTGCAGACAGTTTTAGGGTTAAATAATATTCTAAGCGTAACCGTGTTAGGTACCAACTTCAGTTCACACACTGGCTCTGACAGTCTGCTCAATGATTGCAACATTTGATTTGGACAAATGCTAACAGAGGTTATCATTTTTGTCTTTTATAATATGCTGCAGTCTCCACACGAGGAGGGCTCTCCACGATGGAGGGTGACGGCGGCATGGCGTTGGAGCAGTACCATTGCTGACTTCCGCACAAGGCATGAAGAACAGGAACATCTTCTATTTGGAGCTGTGATGTTGGTGCGCAGGCCTGTTTCTACAAGATGGACAGAATTTGCTTGCCTTGTTCAGTGAGGTCCCATTTCCTATGGACGCCTGTGTAAAGAGTGTGGAGGAGTTGATGCAAGGCCATGCTGATTGTGATGCAAATTTATCTGTGTTTTAGGGTGTATACTTTATAGTCCCTAAGGGTTATAGTTCAATGCAGTCAATACAATGTAATCCTTGAGCATGTCTTTCTGCTATACTACATCAGTTACTGATGATCCCAAGCTCATGACCTCTCTGCAAGTTGATTGGTAGATAGTGATAAATGAGGTCAATGTACAGACAATACATTGATGATGATTGATGTTGATGTTGTTTATAATTACTATGCTTCACAGAACCAGCTTTTCTCTCAGGAAACAAACAATCACACATTATATATATTTTATTTCTCTTGAGGATGATTAGCACGGTTCTTTCGTGATCATCAAATATGTCACATACACTGGCATGAATGAGGTTAAATGTCAGCAAATAGTTACAAAGCATATTTAGCAACAGTAATAGAATGTCAGATTGTTGGCTGTCAGACTATATTTTTCAAACATTACTAAGCATTGCTGTTTTTGTTGGTATGCATATTGCATAATATTTTGTTCTGGAAATTACAATATTTACAAATTATGTTAAATAATTACTGACATCCTTCTTCTGAAATATGATATATATCATACAGACTAGGCAGTAGGCATGTATATTGCATATTAGCAAACAATATATTCTGAAATTCTCACACCTCACCACTTCTGCTGCCACAACAATAAGGCAGAATAGCAGGGACGGGTGCATCAATGATCATGTTCACTGAATAAGGTACCTAAGCACTATGTATGCAATTACTCTGGTTTAAGCACACTGGCCGTCTTGCAGCTGCAATGCTAGGATCAACATCAGTCACATTCTTGAATATGTTTCAATCTTCAAGCTGAGCTGAAGACCCAGCAAATGGGCAAGCATTAATTCAATGGTATGCAGCTTTGGCTTCAGTTGCTGCAGGCTCCAGCTACAAGTTCTGAAGGGAGTTGATAATGCTGATGAGAACAGCCACTCTGTGAAAGGGAGGAATGGGTCAATTATAATTTGACTGGTATTTATATTTTTAGCAAGAAAGTATTGTGGTAAGTTTCAATTCCACTAAAATGTTGTTAGGCACAAGATAAAACAAAGGATGTTTCTGTTAGTGGTTGATCTGAGCCCTGAGGAGTTTACCTCCAAAAAATATCCAAGTTAAAATGTGTTGATGAGGCATCTAGTCAACAAGCTAAATTTGGCTAGCACTATCAGCTGGAGCTGTTGCAGCAGTTGGCCGCCAGGGACCAATAGTGAGCCAGGGTGTTATGACGTCGCAAGCAAATGGTTCCAGTTAAATATTTAACGCTAAATATGTATTTATTTATTTATAAATAAACCAATCAATATTTAGTAGCACCATTGGCTTGCGACGTCATAACATCCTGGTTCACTAGAGGTCCCTGGCGGCCAACTGCTGCGACAACTCCAGCTGATAGTGCTAGCCCTAAATTCTACCAAACAAAATATTTCCAGATTTAGGCAAATTCAATATGTTAACTCTTAGTAAAAGTCGGCATTGGATTCATGGTGACCTCAAACACTAAGGCCTGTCAATGACGAGGAAAAGCGAAGAGTATAATTGTAGCCACTTACTGATTTGTTTTGTGGAAGAAATCCAAAGTTATAAGTGACCCAGACTGGTTATTGATTCGACTCTGATTTAATTTATTGGAATTGTTCATGAAAATCCCTTGAATCAAAGAAGAATCAATTCACCACCAATGTTTTTGTTCATGAATAATGATTGAATCAAAACCCGCATAGAAACAAGGCTGATTGAATACAAAAGACTGCATTGCTATTTTGATTTCAATGGTGAGCCAAATGTAATTTGATCAAAAAATGCTTTGATTCTTTGAATTGGAAAGAATTTCTCAAAATGGTTATCCATGAATCAAACAGTGATTTGTGAATCCATGAATCAATCATTCACATTCCAAAATGAATCGTGATTGAATCCTTCCAAAAAAAGTGAATCAATAACCAGTCTACTTATAACTCTTATCCATCTTCGTCCAATGCTGATGACGATGTGAGTGATGAGTCGAAACTAATTACCAATGATGTTCAATGAATTTCCAATAACAATGAAACCAATGATTTACTTGACTCAGCACAAAATCACCAACACTGATCACTTATAAGCCTCTACAAACACAATCACCAAGAAGACAGTGCTGCAGCGCGACAATCACAACGACCTTGACAACTCTGCCGACGGCAATGTAAATAAAAACTGACACCAGGGTCCTGTCTATTTTTTCCCCAGTTTTGCTACAAATAATGGCGCAATTGTGGCCACCGTTTTACCCGCATTGGCTGCTGGTGAAACTCGCCGTCAGTAAATCACAGTAAATCTGTCAGTTTATTTTTTCCGGGCGTGGGTAAAGCTCGCCGTCAGTTTTTCGGTCGAAAAATATTCGCAGACGTCAATTTGTTTGGGTAAAACTGGCCTCAGGTCAGTTTTAACCGTGTAGTCATCATCACTTCGTTCATCGTGGCATTCATCTTCTACTTTTAGGACAACTGTAGGCTGTGATATGTGTGTTGTGTTTCATGTCTTTTATCTTTTTTACTTCGCCTGTCAGTGGAGTATGACTGTTGGCGATGAAAGCAAATAAACAAATAAATAAACATCAAACATGTCTATTGCACTCTGTTGTCTATATCTATCAAATCACTTTTCCAACTGGCCATACATCATATGCTATAGATATCGTTTCCTGGGCTGATCTTTTTTATTAGTCTCAATTAATTTTAAATACGGAAGTCGAAGTGCATTAGGAGTGAAATGTACGATTTACGTTCATGCATGATATATTTGTGCTTGATTCGAGGTCATTCGTTGACAGCAATACAATCCCTCGGTATCATTCGTTGACAGCAATACAGTCCCTCAGTATCATTCGTTGACAGCAATACAGTCCCTCAGTATCATTCGTTGACAGCAATACAGTCCCTCAGTATCATTCGTTGACAGCAATACAGTCCCTCAGTATCATTCGTTGACAGCAATACAGTCCCTCAGTATCATTCGTTGACAGCAATACAGTCCCTCAGTATCATTCGTTGACAGCAATACAGTCCCTCAGTATCATTCGTTGACAGCAATACAGTCCCTCGGTATCATTCGTTGACAGCAATACAGTCCCTCAGTATCATTCGTTGACAGCAATACAGTCCCTCAGTATCATTCGTTGACAGCAATACAGTCCCTCAGTATCATTTGTTGACAGCAATACAGTCCCTCAGTATCATTCGTTGACAGCAATACAGTCCCTCAGTATCATTCGTTGACAGCAATACAGTCACTCAGTATCATTTGTTGACAGCAATACAGTCCCTCGGTATCATTCGTTGACAGCAATACGGTCCCTCAGTATCATTCGTTGACAGCAATACAGTCCCTCAGTCCCTCAGTATCATTCGTTGACAGCAATACAGTCCCTCAGTATCATTCGTTGACAGCAATACAGTCCCTCAGTATCATTCGTTGACAGCAATACAGTCCCTCAGTATCATTCGTTGACAGCAATACAGTCACTCAGTATCATTCGTTGACAGCAATACAGTCCCTCAGTATCATTCGTTGACAGCAATACAGTCCCTCAGTATCATTCGTTGACAGCAATACAGTCCCTCAGTATCATTCGTTGACAGCAATACAGTCCCTCAGTATCATTCGTTGACAGCAATACAGTCCCTCAGTATCATTCGTTGACAGCAATACAGTCCCTCAGTATCATTCGTTGACAGCAATACAGTCCCTCAGTATCATTCGTTGACAGCAATACAGTCCCTCAGTATCATTCGTTGACAGCAATACAGTCCCTCAGTATCATTCGTTGACAGCAATACAGTCCCTCAGTATCATTCGTTGACAGCAATACAGTCCCTCAGTATCATTCGTTGACAGCAATACAGTCCCTCAGTATCATTCGTTGACAGCAATACAGTCCCTCAGTATCATTCGTTGACAGCAATACAGTCCCTCAGTATCATTCGTTGACAGCAATACAGTCCCTCAGTATCATTCGTTGACAGCAATACAGTCCCTCAGTATCATTCGTTGACAGCAATACAGTCCCTCAGTATCATTCGTTGACAGCAATACAGTCCCTCAGTATCATTCGTTGACAGCAATACAGTCCCTCAGTATCATTCGTTGACAGCAATACAGTCACTCAGTATCATTCGTTGACAGCAATACAGTCCCTCAGTAGCATTCGTTGACAGCAATACAGTCCCTCAGTATCATTCGTTGACAGCAATACAGTCCCTCAGTATCATTCGTTGACAGCAATACAGTCCCTCAGTATCATTCGTTGACAGCAATACAGTCACTCAGTATCATTCGTTGACAGCAATACAGTCACTCAGTATCATTCGTTGACAGCAATACAGTCCCTCAGTAGCATTCGTTGACAGCAATACAGTCCCTCAGTATCATTCGTTGACAGCAATACAGTCCCTCAGTATCATTCGTTGACAGCAATACAATCCCTCAGTATCATTCGTTGACAGCAATACAGTCCCTCAGTATCATTCGTTGACAGCAATACAGTCCCTCAGTATCATTCGTTGACAGCAATACAGTCCCTCAGTATCATTCGTTGACAGCAATACAGTCACTCAGTATCCAAGAAGTTCTTTTATAAGTTTAACCAGACATCACAATACATCACAATCATCGCGCTCAATCATTACATTGATGTTCACACAGTGCTGAGCGCTGCTCGGACGCACGCTTGTAGCGCTAGTAGCGCTTTTGTTCTCCATGGCCACCAGGCGTCAGCCAATGAAAAGCCAGAAAGGGAATACGTCACGATAGGAACCGTGAAGCCTGCGGAGAGGCTACTTCTGTTAGTGGAAAATCGCAGAAGCGGCGAAAGCGCTAGCGGATGTGTTTCAATATTGGCGCATGAGACAAATCAAACTGAAATTAAAACAAACAGATGTGATATGCCCCTGAAGCAGCAGAGTATGGAAGTGCTTCTGTGAATTCTGTCTATTTCCTGCTGCGTCTGTTTCCGTGAGGTATGTGTGACGTCAGCTGGCGAAAAGCGCTAGTAGCGTGTGCCGAACAGCGCTCTGGAAACTGAGGTGCATTGCCTCAAGGCAATACAAGTATACAAGCATGGTCTGCTTGTTTCAAAGGGGAAAACAGGGTTGTACGTTGGCGCAGGCTGCTCATGATCCCGACATTTGACAATTTCAGAACTTAAATATGACACTTGTAACTACCAACGTTTTGGTGTGCAAATTTGCAAACACATCCATTGAGTAGTTCAAAAATACGCCCCCGAGAACATGGTTACGGCAGATGATCAACCATGGCCAAATTGGGCCAAACATGTGTGACGTCACGACCATTTGCGTCAAGATCA